>OU015495.1:111193404-111255904 GCA_907164885.2 Dolomedes plantarius | reverse complement strand
ATTTTTTTAAGTAAATCTTATTTACTTAGATTTTTACAATTAAAGCAATGAAATACGCCTTGAATTATGGGAGGATTTTTCAAAATCTGTTTTCTTTTTCGATAAAATTATGTAAACTCATACTCAATTTGACCTAAAAATACTTAAGGTATATGAATATTACTTAAATTTTGATTGTAACACCTATAAACAAAAAAGAAACAAAAGGCCTAACGCCCTGTACTGCAGATAATGTTTTTAGTATTAAAATTTTAAAAATCTGAATTTAAAACACATTTTTATGCATAATATGTTATTTTTACCCTCTATTCGCCGTATTTTGTAGTCTCCTTAAAGTTTCTTTAAATATGAATTCTTATATCCTCAGATTTTCGCTATGCTACAAATTCCCCCAACAAACTAGATTAAGGATATAAAAAATATATGTATTTATTTAATAAGTAATAAGAAATAGTTAATAACAAGAGATATATTTTATAATAAATGACAGTATAAATTTAATTAATGCATAAAAATATGTATTGGCGGCCAGTTGAACTAAAATGTTCTTCATTATGTATTAGATACTTGAATATGTGTAGAAATAATGCAATTTATAACACTTGATAAAAGGTAAACACATACTAATATAGAATGTTTTAGTTTTAAAGTCTAATTTTTTTTAAACATATCAATTGGTGTTGAGTTGCGTATTCAGAATACTGCCAACATATAAAGGCGTAAATTTTTACTCTTCAGTATCATGAATTTTTATTATACTTAATTTTCCCTTATTCATACCACTAAAAAATTATTTTATTTCAGAATTAATACATTATTTCCCTTTCATCCCATATACATGCCCACAAAAGTTATGTATATATATTTATAGATTGGTATATCAACCTACTTACCTTTCTATTTTTGAATATAGAATTGCATATTGCATGATAAGAAGGCAATTCAAAAATAAAAATAAAATGAATTGTCGATTTTAAAATTCATAATCAGTAAATATGAAATTTACCATGTCGAAAACTTTTACGCAGAATAATTTATATAAATTTTGAGGTTACATGGAAGACTATATGCACAAATACTCTAAACTTCTTATTAGTTCTAAAAAGTGCTAGTTCTATAAACCCAGCTCCAATTATTATACGTTTTCAAAATTCCAACTAGATAAACTTTGATGTAATGAGAACATGTTTAGGGGATTTTATAACATATTACTGAACGTCTTGAAATTTAATTACTAGTATTATATATTTTAATAAAATTTCTACATTCAAGATTCATAACTTTAAAAGCAAAAAATTTCGTGTAATATCAGAATATTTAAAAGCAGTTTACTGTAATAGTTGCACGCAGGCTTCTTACCATTCCTTAATAAATTTAAATGTACAATAAATATGGTTAAAAAATTCTATATAAAACATACATGAATATTTTTAAATATAACCATTTCACTCCAGTAATACCATTGATACAGTATTTGTATATATGAATATAAGCCCTTATATAAGCACAACATCCAAGTTTCTTTGCTCCTTCAGGTTTATTTTTCTTATAAGCTAAAAAATTACTGAAGAAAATAAACTATCATGCGTCACTTATAAAATCAAATGCATAGATACAAATACTTTAAATTGATATACTGTATTGTTAAATTTCCAGTGATTGCAATATATGAACACTATCCCTTTGCAAGAATCAAGTTTTCATAAGACTAAAACCTTATATGTTAGTTATTATAATCTATTACATATTCAACATACATATGTTAAAAGCGTAAAATTGATGTAATGATTCAAAAGCGTAAAACTGATTACCTAAAATTAACTTATTCAGATAAATCAATTCATTATAATACCAATCAACGAAATAAAAATTTAAAAGCGATAAAACATGAATTTAGCATATTTAAACATAAAGTTTAATAATTTTTAATGCATACGTGCACAGAATTTCTTTTATAAATTAAATTTCTGTTATGAATAAATACATTTTTTATTGGATTACCGCAGATAAATAGCGAATATTTTCCCCTAAATGTGGCTTCCATATACTATATTCTAACATTTTATTTGGTTTTAACTGTGAATTATTCATACTTATATCTCTTTCTTTTGGATATCAAGTTTGGTAATTTAAGCCCATTCACTAAAATATTCTACATCTATATACATTAAATCTGCTTTTATACATCGACATTTAAGAACTTTTTCTTATATATATTCAATGATGCTCACTGCTATGAATGATTAAAAATATCATTTACTATATGCATAAGTTATGCACATAGTTTTGACTGAAACTTGAGCATTCATCTCAATCAGGGTAGTTAAAAATTAGAGGACTTACCTTTAAACAGGCAGCTGATAAAGAAGAACACTTGAACTATGCAGATCCAACACATTGTAGTGCCGAATCCTGAGCTTCAGTTGTACGCGTTTGTGAGACTTCAACAGACAGAGAAGAAAAAAAAAGTAGAGGGCAGTATTTGAGCAAACGGATTCAATCCCACTAACAGACTGGATAAAAAGGTGACGACAAAAGTCCTCGGCGACCGCTACTAGTCATCGAATCGGCTATTAAAAACATCTCGGTCATCTCACTCCAACCTCTCCCGAAGACTGCACGAGCACCATTCAAATCGTACAAAAAGTTAGCAATCGAAGCATTGGAGGCTTTTCATCGCCCGTGTATTGTGGTCGTAATACATCTCATGCTTCTATAAATAGCACCTCTTCGCGCATAAATAGAGAATCGGGGGCGAAAGTGCTTTTCCAACAATTGGTTCTAATGGCCGCGACCGGAGCAGACTGAATGCAACTGCATTATGAAGGGGGGTATGTATGCCTTGGACGGAGATTCTGGTAGAGTTGATGCAACAGCAGAAAAGGATTCCTTTTATCTCCTCTGCTGGTTAATTGGTATTTCTGGTGCGGTTCACAGTTTAGAATTTGTCCAGAGGATCCTCCAACGCTTTTCCCCTGACCGACTAGGCGCGGACAGACAAGCGGGGCATTCCTGCCTCTGCGTCTATTTCGGCCACCCCGATCGATTGCTTGGCATTTGCGCAGAAGCGATGCCTCGGCGGCGCTGCTGCGTCCATATAATACGTTAACGTTAGTTCTCTTCTTTTCTTTTTCTCTTCTTCTAATTCACCATCGCTGTTCTTTTCACTTGTCTTTTTTTTTTCGTTTCCGAATATGGAAGACAATTTATCACGTGGATCTCCTTTCTATTTCCTTTTACCGGAGTACAGCCCGTTCGTTTTTCCTTGCGTATATTACCGTTTGATTTTTTTACGGGTTGACGCAGTGGAGGGTACCAAAAGTATATTCAAGTTATTGATTGAGATTTTTCCCCTTTATATGAATGCTTAAGCTTACGGGGTTTTGAGGTAGTCATGCCGTAAGATCTGCTAGATTGACCTCAAAAACCCCTCAATATCCAACGTGAGAGTTTAAAAGACGAACGAAATTTTACAAATTATGCAGCTGCGCCCCAGTTACTCAAATTTATTAAAGCTCTATTTCTTTTCTGCTATACATACATACATGCATACATATATATATATATATATATATATATATATATATATATATATATATATATATATATATATATATATATATATATATATATATATGTATATATATATATATATATGTATATATATATATATATATATATATATATATATATATATATATATATATATATGTATATATATATATATATATATATATGTATATATATATATATATATATATATATATATATATATATATATATATATATATATATATATATATATATATATGTATATGTGTGTATATATATATATATATATATATATATATATATATATATATATATATATATATATATATATATATATATATATATATATATATATATATATACACTGCTCAAAACAATTAGGGGATCACATGGTTTTAACGAAATTACGCAAATACTTACATCGATAAATAACATAAAATAAATCATCCGTAATTTAAAGCCTAGCAGGAAACAGAAGAAGAAAACTTCATATGCAAAATCAAAGTTCATGACGTCAAATCCAGAAAAAGAACATAAGGGCGGAAATCGGGATGTTGCAGAAACGTCTGTTTCACTGCTTTAACTGTGAAATTCGATTGCTCAGTTATTCTTTTTGAGAAAAGGTGACTTGAAAATGTCTCAACAACGTGATTTACCGGAATCCATGGCATGGCGTATTATAGGCAGACTTGAATCCGGGCAAACACAACGTAGTGTCGCGGACGCTGTTGGAGTCGCCAGAAGTGTCGTTGCAAGGCTGTGGAATCGATTCCAAGAAACAGAGAATGTTAAACGTCGACCAGGCCAAGGTCGGCCACGCGCCACTACAGCAACTGATGACCGATATATACTGTTAACAGCTCGTCGAAACAGAACAGACAATGCTACTCAGCTGCACAGACAGTTGCTCTTGGCAACAGGACGAAGGGTGTCCAGCCAAAAAGTAAGTAATAGGCTTCATCAGGGAGGTCTCTATGCACGTAGGCCAATAGTCTGCATTCCGTTGACCACAAGTCACCGTGCGGTCCGAAGAAGATGGGCTGCTGAACATCGAGATTGGGAGCAATATGATTGGAGCCAAGTGCTGTTTACAGACGAGTCCCGATTCAGTCTGGAGTGTGACACCCGACGTGTTTTGGTATGGAGGGAAAGGGGCACTCGAAATAACCCCACATTCGTTCGTGAAAGGTCACAATACAGACGAGCTGGTTTTATGGTATGTGGTGGAATCATCATAGGTGGACGTATAGACCTGTATATCAATCGGAATGGTAATTTGACGGCCCGAAGGTATGCAGACGAGATACTGAGACCTCATGTCATTCCTTACGATTCAGCCATTGGAGATTCCTTTGTTTTCCAGCATGATAATGCCAGACCGCATACAGCTCGTCTTGTGGAGAACATGCTTGAAACTGAAGCAATACAGCGTATGGAATGTCCAGCGTGCTCTCCTGACCCGAATCCAATCGAGCATTTTTTGGGACATGATCGGACGACGCATTGCCGCGAGACCAAGGCCTCCTTTTACTCTCCGAGACTTGGAGATTGCACTTCTTGAGGAGTGGAACAGTATTCCCCAAAGTCTTATCGATAACATCATCGCATCCATGGAAAATAGGTGTGCAGCAGTCTTAGCTGTTCGAGGAGACCACACGCCATATTAAAAATCTTGCATCATTTCTAAACAATACATTTTTTTATCGTTTACATGTAACCAAATTGTTGCCCTAAATCATCTTTTCATCTTTTTTCCATATTTTCAAAGAATTAAAGCTTAATTGCAAATTTTTTTACGTCTTTTTTTCTTTACTGCGCATTGATACGCGTGTACTATCCATTTTATGCCAATACGTGGTTGTCATGCACAGTTTTCTTAACTTCTTGACTTGCTCCCTTATTTTTTTTAGCAGCGTTTATAGATAGATAGATAGATATATATATAGAGAGAGCGATAGCTATATCTTTACGCATATTTAAATAATTATTAGTAATAAAATTTTTTATCAGTGATGTGGGTATATGTGCGTCCTGTGAACATTTTCCTTGGAGAAAACGGGAATAATGTAACTAACTTCATTACAAAAGCACCCAATAGGCGAACTATTTTAGCTCTTATGAGATAAGAGATCAAGAACATCCCTTCCTTAACCAGGAACTGACCGCAGACCCACGCACAGATAGCAGTCAACTCTAAATACTGTGCAATGTTGGCAACTGTTGTTATTAATATATATATATATATATATATATATATATGCGTATAGGCGTATAAATAAATATTAAAAATAATTTTCGATGATCTGCCTTAGAGTTTCATGATACATAAATATTTAACATAATTGGAGAAAACCGTAGCGTAGCGACCCCCTGGAAAACACTTCGCAACACCCAAAGGGGTAGCGACCGACAGGTTGGGGAACCCAGGGTCTTTTAAGTTAGACTTCAGTTCAGTGCAATATGCACCTTATACCACCTTGTTGGATTACAAAACATGAAAGTCCTTTGGGACTGGGGAAACGGATTCTATCACATATTCACACATTTTTTGAGACAACTAAATTTCCTTTTAATAAAAATTAAACTTTGCTGAGATATCCGTATAACATGTTGGGCAGCAGTTTCAATCCCTAAGCCTTTACTACTTACCCTAAATAAACCTATAAGAAATTGAGCATCTATTCTTCGTATTTATAAGTATAAAAGGTATATGCGTTAATAAGTTATACTCTACGAGTCTTTTGGCATAGGTGTATAAGAATTAGGGTTGAATGGAACGCAAAGCTTGAAGATATTTGTTTACATTCACGGTTCTTGAGAATATAATATTAAATACCAAAAGGATCTTTCTCTAAGTATTTGATGTAATGCCATAATGATCTTGGTTATTAAAACATTAATCAATTATACATTAACATATAGTTTACAAATTCACAAATTGATAAAATTTTTTAAGAGGTTTCTCAAGTAGCTACATGTTAAAAGATCTCCTTAAGTAACTGACAATCGTCTTGAAATATGAAGTAGTAAATACAATGCAAATATAATTCTTAAAATTATAATTCCGCTAATTTTATCAATGTATTTAGTTTTTAAATTGATTTTACTCATTTTTCTGTATGTTAGCCCAATTAGAGAAAATAAACACTCTTTGTTTTGCCACGTACCATGCAACCAAAAAGTTTCCTATTTCCTGCCTCATTGTTAATCATTATGTACAAATACATAATTGAAGAAAAAAATAAAACAAATCTTTAACGAAACTTTATGTTATATGATCCTATTATTTAACAGTCAAACTATGTTAACTTAAAAGCAACAATTTTTTATGATTCGAAAAATCACAATATGTTTTGAATGTGAGATTTAAATTTTTATGTATTTTGGATATGAATATAAGAAAATTATGTATTGTAAAAAAAATGTATACTTGTAACTGTCTTAGACTTTGTAGTTTCTAACGATTTTTGCACTTTTTAGCATTGTCTTGTGATGAATTTAAAACATAAACTGTAGGATATGATAAGGTGTAGTTTCAACGTATTATATTTATTAGAAGGAGAAATTTTAACAAAAAAATGTTTTCATATATAAATTTAAATATGTCTAAAGTTTTATATGTTTCGCATATATTAGTAATACTTCGCACTCTAGATGCAAACAACTATATTTTTATAACAACTGGATTTAAATAATGAGAAAAGTTTGTAAAGTGTGTCATTCTAAACGAATAAAATACAGTAGTAGTTAAAATTCAATATATTGAATATTCTACATTAATTGAATCTCGGATTTATTTTCATTTAGAGATAAAATTAATTTCAAGAATTTTTTTTTTCTTAGAAGTCAGTGTACAAGTCTATATTTGATACGAGATTATTTAAGTATATATCAAATTAAAAAAGTAAAATAAAATTTTATAAATATCATAGAAATACTCAGAGAAACTTAATATAGACAATATCAGAGAAATTTAATATAGATAAGTATTTACCTGTCACATAAGGTGATGTAAAATTCAAGAAACTTCCATTACAAATATCCTTGCAGAAATGAAGTCTGTAAGAACTAATAATAGCAAAGTACGACTGTTGTTTTACCTATATTTCTTGTAAATTTGTCTTATTTGTTAGCATTAATTGCTAAGCACAAATTTACTATTCATTTAAGAGCTTAAATGTGTACTTACTAACATCGCCTTCGAAAATACGTCGGGCATTCATTAAATAACGTTGAATATTTGAAACGTAAAGCGAGTTACTGGGATAGTGAAAAAGAGTAGTATTAATTCTTAATCATTAACTTAAAAGAGAATTAATAAATTGCAAGAAAGAAAAATTTAGAAAACTATCCTCGAAAAACCCACGTATAAAAAAATAGCATTATAAACAATTTTAATGTTAATGATATTAGAATATTTTAGTTCATTTTTATTTAAAGAGCAACTGTTTAGAAAAGCTAGAGTCAGCATTTTTAACCGGTGACATTAGAAAAAAAATTCCACTTCTTGGCGTTGTCAATTTTTTTATTGAAATATAAAAATAAAAATAATTAATTTAAAAACAAATCTAGTTTAACGATTATAAAGGTTAATTTGAATACTCTAGAAACCCCAGAATCTAGTAAATGAATAATAATTTTTTCTTGGTGTTAGGAAACAAAATAATTACCCCCTAATTATTACAATTCTAAAGATTTAGTTCCACCTCCAAACTATAAGTTAAATATAGAATATTTATTTACACAAAAGTCTGAAAATAAAGGATCGAATGAAGAAATGTAGGTAATTCCAAGTATCAAGAGATTATAGGAAATTCATTCAAAGTGAAGTTTCTTCGTACGTCTCCCGTGTCATTTGCAGTTTGGGCCTTGTTGCACATTAACCCACTTAACAAGAATCCTTAAAAAATAACTAGGCTGTATCAAGAATCGTTTTCTAGACCGCGTGATTTCCGGAAATTGGGAGGATGTTTATGTTTAATCATTTCAATTCCAAACCATTCAGTACCTTGCTAACGAACTTCATTCAAAATAAATGAATTCTGGTTTTCTCAAAATCATACACTCTACTGTAGAAGTAAAATTTCAGATCATTCCTGGGAACTGTATTAATTTTTTCAAAATATTAAACATTTAACTAATATTATAAGCTGCCTTTTTATTCAAAAATATTGAATCTTGTTTTAAAAAGAAAAGACAAAACCTTTGTGAAAGAGGAATAAACCGGAAATCCAACGTAAATAAAGCACAAATAGCAGTAAGGTGCAATTTTGCATACCGCTGTTTCGAAGCTGTAAAGGAGCTTCATCAGTGCAAAAGAACTTAGTGGCAGCTCAAAAAGGCGAAAACTAAGCCAAACTAAGCCGAAAATTAAGCCGAAAACTAAGCCTAGGCATAGTTTTCGGCTTTTTGAGCTGCCACTAAGTTCTTTTGCACCGATGAAGAAGCTCCTTTGCAGCTTCGAAACGGCCGTTTGCAAAATTGCACCTTACTGCTATCTGTGCTTTATTTACGTTGGATTTCCTGTTTATTTTGTTTATTGAATCTTGGTTGATTCCTGCAACTATTGTATATTTTACTGCCAGCTATCTTTTTTAACGTAGGATTACGTTCCTCAATAACGGTCCTACAGAGATAAAAAATTGTCCGGCTTCGCGAGTTATAATTTTGGCAGCGCGCCAAACCCAGTAGCAGTAAACAGTTAAACTGAAAAGTACAAATGCGTAAAAAAAGAGGTAAGCAACGATAAGTAATCCTACGTTAATAACCCGCGATGGTTTCGTTAGAAGAGACTACCTAAAATATTTTTTTTGTTGTCTTTCCCAATGTGTTAAGTATGCCTGAGTGGAATTCCACGATTGCTCTTTGTACAATGGCACCATTACGATTACAACATCATTTTTCTTCTGTTTAATATTAGGAGGCGAGAAAAACTTCTCTCGATAGAAAATTATTTTAACATGTATCTTTATTCTCGTCGCATTTAAACATGCGTTCATTTTTAGAAGAATTTATCTGGTAAAATACTAATCGTAGGAAGTCATTATCATTAGAAACAATAACGTATAGGTCAAGCATCTATTAGAGCTCCGGGTCTCGATATTTCTTTCAAAAAACACCAGAGGATTCACAAGTGAAAAAGTATTTAATTCAAATAAATTTATTGTTAAATACACATACGTGATTTAGAAAGGGCATACATGAAGAGTGTTGACGTTAGAAATAACACGTCCACACATTACCAAGTATTTTGGACACGCATTATCCTCGTTTCCTAGTACAGGTCTTTATATTTTCGCCAAACCATTGAAAACAACAATTATTGACCAATTGTCAAACGTATGTCAAAAAACTCTCCTTGAAAATGCCATAAAAACGTAAGATTGTATAAATGAATAAAAAATCAACCAGGCCTTCATATTATAACATGGGTTTAATAAAATAAAATATATGAGGTTAAGATCTTGTAAAAATCGCTTCCTCAGAATGCCAAAGTAGGCCAAAAAAAATAAGATTTTATGATAAGACTAAAGCGATGAATAAGTTACATTAGGCAGAAGTGAAAAACAAGTTAAAATATATGGGTGGCGTTTGTTATTTTACTTAATATTCATTGTCATATAGAAATTAAAACGAGCTTCATGCAACATTTTGTTAAGTACTCTCGCCAGATAAACGAATGATCAAATGAAAAGGGTTGTTTATTTAACTAGCTTTCCCTAAAAAATCACTGAATTCATATAACCAAGGGATTCCCAATGGGGTCCAGGTGAACCTCTTGGGGGTTGATGGAAGTTTAAAAAGGGTCTATGGTATTTGAGGAGTCTGTTGGAGGTCTATGATAATTTTTTCTGTTTTAAAATTTTAATTTATTTTTTTAGGAATGCAATTATTAGATAATAATGTCCGTTTTAATAAGTATAAATGCAGATTTGCTTAAGGCAGAGTGATCCATGCATCTAAAGTCGAATGTCATGATGCTTTTGTATATGCCTCGAATTCCACCGTTGGCTTTTATTTGTGTACCAACACTAGACAGAACTGGAGAAATCCTCTGGAGCACAGGACATGGGTCCTCCCGATTCAACCATGAGAAGCAGTTTAGTTTTTTTTTCTTTTGGGGATGTTTGGGCAATTACAAACTGTGTTTATGAAATCTTGTTTATACTTCTGAGATTAAAAATGAAAATAGTACAAAAGTAATAAAACATACACATAATGAACCACACAGAGAAAAAAAAGTCGGTCAGTCGACTCAATAAGTGGGTTCTGCAACCCACTTCGCGTGGGTTATTGTGGGTGGTGAGTTAAACAAACCACTATCCGTGATTTTGAACGCGGATGTAAGTGAGTTCAAATACTACTGAGTCATCGCAACTGTGTTATCGAAACAAGTGTGTTAAATAACTTATGTTATCTGAGTTTACTGCGCTGAAAAACCAACTTTAAGTATTAGACCGTAAATGTCATGCAACTTGAAAGGCTGAAATGAAGTATTCGGGTTCAAAATTTTTGAATGTACTTAAATTTGTATTTATTATTTTTTATAAGGAATTTAATTTTTGGAATACGATGTCTATTTTTTTAGACGAGATTAACAAAAATTCTTTTCTGATATTCTAAATCAATTTTGTGTTTATATTTAATTTTTGCCTAATGACTATTGTTCTCAACGTAGAAATTATATCCTTTATGTAGAAATGTTTTAATTTAAAAGAGTATCTTTTAAATCCAAGTTATTGAAAAATTTTGCAGATATTTTTATGACGTAATAAATGTACAAAGCAAGTATCAGTTTCAGACAAATTTTGCAACAAAATTAACATTCTTTTACGAAAAGAAGCTGAAGTTCTTATGCGTAGGTTGTTATTATTTTACGTCTTGATCTGTAAGGCAGACGCTTAGAGGTCGAAAATAAAAGGCTGGGATTCGCAGGTTTGCATTTTCATAATTTGCTCCTAAAGTTAGCTTAATAGTTTACTTACGATTCGCACGCGTCATAAGGAATACTTGTGAAAATATATTTTAAAAAAGAAGTCGTTGTTATGGGACATCGCTTATTAAAAATCACGTAAAATTTATCGCTATAGAATATACCTCCATCGCACAGCTATCAAAAAGTTATGTTTACCCACCCTTACACACATATATCGGATATATATATAAACCCAAACAAACACTATAATTATTTTCATTTTACAGACTTTGCGACACTGAAGCTTCTTATTTTAAAATGTTTACGATTTTAACTGTATATTATATTTTTCTCTAATATGTTTTTTTCACACCCTTTTTTATTATAATTTTCCGGCCAAAATCTAGCCACTACTAGCCTCTTATATTCACAGAACCTTGACGTTTATCGTTAATAATAGTTTAAAATGTATATCTCGCTTTCATAACTTTTTAAATATGAAATTTATAATGCTGAAAATGATTAGTTTAACAGCTATTAAGAATTGTCATTAGCAAATAGAGGTCATCTCCTTTTTTAGAATTCCATTGTCCGAGTTATCCGTGGAAACTCTCTTTACATGTGCTCGCCAGAGGACAGGAAATAGGTATTTTTTCTCCCGCCGAAAGTTTTTCCAATTAGGGTCTCTAGTGTCCGCCATGTGTTACGTACCAGTAATGGCGGGAACCTCTTTATGATTTGAAGGAAATGAGTCTTAAATTAAACTGAACTAAGATGTCGTAAACACAGGTGTGCCACCTAACAAGTGCTAAGTGGGTGCATGATTGCTAAGATGTGTCTGACACACATATGTGTGTTTACACGTGGAAAGAGGAATAAATGTTCAGGGCACTGCCAGCTCGGACTCGGACTTGACTACCACGCTGTTGCAAGTTTACAATGGCTGCGCTGCCAGTATAGATTGCGGCTTTAAAATCATCCCTTTCCTGAGTTAGCCAAGGTGAGTTCAATTTCGTTATTTAATTCTTTTATTATTGAGACTATTTCTATGTCAATGAACGTAATCCTTATCTATTTTACTTTTTAAAATTTATCAGTAATATGTAATAGTAGAAATTGTATGGAAAAGCTATTGATTTTCACACATACTATATTTGCAAATATATAAAATTTGTGTGTTTTCGTCTATTTAAAAAAAAATTATTGTAGATGATCATAAGAGTATAAGTATTAAAGACCGATGCTCCTGAGACCTATAAATTTAATAAGTCGATGCTATCTCTGATATAGATTTGCTTTATTTTATTGGGCTCAGATATATATTTGTGGTGTCTGATTTTACATATTCTGTTTCCATATAACAAGATAACAGAATATGTAAATAATAATCTTGTTTTAACATTTTCATCTTGCATATAGTACTCAGATAATTTTTCTGTCTCTTAATTAAATTTACTAGGCATGCTATGAAATAAGAGCTTCGGCACTTTATTATTTAACTTAAACTATAAAAGAAAGGGACAGTGTAATAAATTTTGTATGTGAACATATTTTTATTCAAATGAGTTTAAAAGTGCAATTTTAAGCAATTTCTATCTTTCTACTTATCATTATCTATATCTATATCTACATCTGTGTATAGTACATCTATATCTATTTATATCCATATCTACACACACACACACACACACACACACATATATATATATATATATATATATATATATATATATATATATATATATATATATATGTATGTATTGGGAGGGGAATTTAGCAATATATAATAATGAATTAATATGCTGTTTTTGTATTCAGCTGATGAAACATTTATATTCTGCTCTAAATTTTATTTTATACCTATGTAAATATTATAGTTAACATTTTCTTCTGAAGTAACAATTTCAAAAGGATTTATCAGTAATTTTATTATTCATCTGAGAATGCTGAAAATAAAACAATACAGGATATTGTGTTTCAGGCATGCATAAAGTATTAATTTTTAAATACAAAATGAGAGGTTCTGTCTCTTCAGTTCCTTTTGTTTTAGCTGAAATATTAACTGGAGGTACGCACACACACATATACATATGTGTGTGTGTTTGATTCTTTTTTTAAATTTCAAGTACAGTAATTGGTTACACACATAGCTTTTTATCAAAATCAAAACTGAATTTCATGTGTTAAAACGTCATGTTTTGTTTACATTTGTTAATTTTTGTTGTTCACATATTTCCTGTAGTATTTTAACAATTTTAAGTTCTTTATATTTTTTTCTGTGTTAAAAACTGAAAGTATACTTCAGTTTTGTCTTTGCACAAACACTGCCTAGTGTCTACTATGCATGTCATATCTTAGTGGTATAATGATAGTTAGTATTCTACCTTCATATTTGAATACTATATATACAGCATATTTCGTTTCCCACTCATGCATAATTTAACTGTTCTAAAGTCACTACTCTGTGGGTAGTTTAACCCCTAATAAACCCATCTAGGTTTGTCTGTATGGATGGTAAAGTTATTGTAATTAATAAAATTTGAAAAGTTATTTTTTTATTACTAAAAATAAAATATATTGTTTTTGCTCCTGTTATTGAAAAGTTTGCTATTTAGGTTGATGAGCTTGTTGAGGATTTATTTATTAGACTGAATTCTTAAGGTTTTTTTTTAAACTTTCATTCAAAAAAGTTTATTGTAGTACAAAACAAAATAACTAAAATTATTTAAAAGGCAAAATAATATTTTAGTTTATATGTATTTCTTCTTAATTTTATGCAAATATGTATTCTGATTTTCAAAGAAATGTCTGTTAAAAAAGTTAAAAAATTTATGAATTTTAATTTTGGAATAAATAACATACCTTTTGTATTTTTTAAAGTTTGGCTTTATTTTAAATATAGTATGGAGAAATATAGTTGAGTTTATTAATGTTCTGAGAAAATATGGATCTGCATTCTCAAAGTAATAAAAAAATATAAATCTTGCCATAAGTTTATTAGGATTTTTGACCATTGGAAATAATGTGTTAAGACAAAGTACTTTTTTTTTCTTTTTTGAAAACAAATATCAATACAGGTTAAGAATAACATATCTATATCATTTTTACTGCAGACATAGTTGAAGATTTGTTAAAATCTTGAGGCAAAATTACTTTTATCTTTTCCCAAGCAAGTTTGTATACGTTAATGTATTATGCACTTTAACATCCTTTTATAAACAATTTAAAAAATACTTTATCATAAGTGCTTAATAGATGTGAACATGTATAAAATGTTGCTAAATAGTTACTAGTTTTTAGGATAAATTAATATTTTTTTCTGTTGATTTAGCTACTTAGTCTAGATTCAGTTAGTGTAGGGAAACAATTTCTTCATGACATCTGCACTTTTTTAAGTCTTTTTCTCCATTTTCAGATATTAGAAGCTCCATTAGACCTACATGGCTTTTCACATTTCACCAGATTCAAAAAGCATTGACTCAAGAGGGACTCAAAATGGTAACAATAAGGATCTTTTATTTCAAAATTGTCTTTTGCTGTATTTGAAACATATGTTACAGTATATGCATTTTGCATCATTTGCTAATTCTAATTCATGCATTAAAATAAATTTATCTTCAACATCATGAATTATAAAGTTTTTGTTATGCACATTTTTAAATTAATGTATTAGTAGTGCTTGTATGAGATTCATCCTTAAAATAATAATAATAATAATAATAGTAATAATGCACACATTAAGATTTATACTTTGGAGAGACTAGTCTATTAATGTAGCAGTTACTTTCTTGAAACATGGATAATCAGTTCTCTATGCTGCATCTGCAGTTAAAATTTTGTTATGGACTGGTAATGACAGATATATCCACACACTCTCACGAACCTTTTTAGCTTAGTATGGAAAAAAAATGTTTGCTCCTGTGTGTCATTTCTTGCTAGCTTTTATTTCAAAATTGAAAATCCTAATGAAATAATTTTTCAAACATTGCAGTAAAAATCGGGCAAAACAATGTCCATTGATGTAGAAGCTGTCAGTGGGCACTTTAAAAGTTTAATTACATGAACATTAAAATCAACTTTGATGCTGAAATGCATAACATTTATGAAGTTTATTTTATATTTCAGGTGAATAATCCTCCACATTCGAAAGAAAGCTTGACTATCTGAAGGGTTTTGAAGATTTTAATTTCAAAATAAATTTTTTTTTATAAAATTGTACCTAGTTGTTTAAAAACAAAGATATGTATATTACATGTTAATAAAGTTTCTCTGTATTTGTAATTTTGTTTGATGGGATTTATTTTTTGTTTGAAATGTGAGTTTATATTCATTCTCATTAAAGTGTGCATTTGAAACCATAAGATTTAACAAGAAGAGTCAATGCATTTTACACGAGTTATTTTATTTCTATGTAGAAAAGTATATAGTAAATATATATTAGCACAATATAAAATTTTCAGATTATGTGCACCAAGTTATTTTATTTAGAGCAACAAGGTAAGTATATTAACACATTATGAAGTTTACAAACCATGTAAGTATAAATGGGTGATTTATCGAATAGACCTAGTTTATACTCGTGAAAAAATTGTGTCTTAGAAAATAATTATCTATATTTTCTTAAATCTTTGTTGTTGCAATTTGAAATATTGTACTTGTTTCTGAACTAGTTGTGTTGGGATATGGTATCTCTACCAATTAGAAATATTTATTTCTGAAATCAATGTAATTAATTTTTTATTTCATTAAAAAAAATTGTTAATATCTCTCCTATGTTAAAGTTAAGATCTGAAACTTTCGTGATCAAATATTTGTATCGCAGTTTAATCAAACTAAAAGTTGTAAAGGAAAACTTTTTGAACTACGAAATTTTAAGGTTTTATACATAATATTCATAAGTTTCCTGTAAATTTTATTTCACTGGTATCTAGAAGCCCCACCACTAAATCTCAACGCATAAAATTCAGTTAAAAGTTGTTTTTTTTAATTTGGAGGGTTGTTCCTCTCTGTTACTTCTATGAGGGAAACTGATTCAAAAAAATAATGGATGCTTGATTAACATTTTAAATCTCTGATATCTTCACAAGTTTTAGACATCCTTTCATCACTTATGATATAAGTTTGCAGGATTTTATAACAGATATTTAACTTTGTTTTTATGAGATTTTGAAAAAATGTCCTTAAATTTTAATGCAAATTATATTCCACATATGAGAGTATAGCGCAGGGTTTCTTTTTCTTTTCACGAGAAAGAATATGAGCGAATTGAGATAACAAATACATATAACAATGAATAATGAATTACGGGAGAAAATAGTCAACCTTTCGAGTACATTAGCGTAAACTCATTTACTTAAAAGAACTCATTACACATGGGTTTTATAACCCGAAATAAAGTAAAATATTGATCTCTAAAGAAGAGTTTGTCTGCTCATGTTTGTGTGATTTTCGACACACTTTAAAGTGAGTCGTATAACCATTTTAATGTGTTGGTGGCGAGTAAATCAACACGCTTAGGATCTGGGTTCTAGAACCCATTTTTCCACATGGGTTGTACGACTCACCAAATGCGGGTTCCCCTGCTCATGTTGGTGTGTTTTTTCGACACACTTTAAAGTGAGTCGTATAACCCATTTTAATGAGTTGGTGGCGAGTAAATCAACCCACTTGCGATCTGGGTTCTAGAACCCACTTTCCCACATGGGTTGTACGACTCACCAAAAGCGAGTTCCCCTGTGCAGTGGATTTGAACTCGGAGAAGTGGGTTCACCGAACGACTTTTTTTTCTCTGTGGCACTTTTTCTAATTTTTTGTTCATATACTTAGTCAAATTGTTATTTTTAAGTGTTTTATGGGCAATTATTAGTAATATAATTATGTTGTATACTGTATATTATAGAGAAAAATGTGAGGGTGGTCGATGAAGAAATCATTATTTTAAAAAAGGTCGATGTAGGAAAAATGTTAGGAACCCATTATCTATCCAGAGCTATAAGGTCATAGGAAGCTAGAAAAGATATTGCATACGAAATAATTACTCACTGAAAGACAAAGAAGAAAATTAAGCATAACTTGATCTGATGGCATTACAAGATTAATATTTTATCGGAAATATTGAAAAACAAAAACCTAAATATTTTATCTATAAGTCTTCAAAGATAATCCATAATTCAGTCCTATTTTAATATATGTTCAAACAGTCCGTGTAACATTTTCGTAAAAGTAATTCATATTTCCGAACCCTGAAAGCTGCCCTATAATATTGATGATGATGTTGAAAAAGGGTTCATTACTTCTGAAAATGTCCCGTGTGAAAAATAAAGAAAAGAAATCGTTCCATCTTTTTTTCCGTTTCTAATTCTTAAGGCGTGATGGGTGTGGCAAAGTTAGTAAGAAGTGAAAGTGAAATTAATAAAGTGAACAAGGGATAATAACGAAAAACTAATTCCTTTGACTATTATCTAGACATAAATTACTCTGATCTCTCTATTCTAGGTCTCGGCCTTTGGTGGCAGGAAAAAATATGACAGAACATAAAGAAAAGGAGGTACAATTTGAAATGTAACTTTTGGTACTTCGGATTAATGAGACATATTGCAACATTGTTGAATAAAGGATATATATTGCGACGTTTATACGTATAAGGAAAATCAAGTAAGATACAATTACATAGGAATAATTCCCAAAGGAAAATAACTTTAAAATTACAGTAAGGGTATAAAATCATAAATAAATATGCTTGAAGTCCCTTCTATGGCAAAAATGAGGAATTCAACAAATTTGCAATGAATCTTCTGTATTCTGCTACCAAAAATAACTTATTTACGGTTAGGGGGAATCAAAATTATCAAACATATTTATCAGGAATCAATGATCATACGTTTTTATTACGACAAAAAATGCAAAAATAGTTATTCTATTTACCATTTGTAAGTTAAAAAGCCCACTAAAAGTATGAAACCGTTGACACATTGTTGAGAACATCTACAAAACAGTGATGTATTCTGTATGTCCCCCTTTTTAAAATACACTTCTGTGGACATTGACAAATCGTAAAGGATTTAAGCTGAATACAAACTAAATTATAGTTTAGGTAAACTTACATTATAATAAAGAATAAAAATAAAGCACAAAATAATTAATAAAAAAACCCATTATTGATGGATAACATTTAATAAACATTGCTTATTAGTTTAGAAAAAAGGGGATGCTGATAAACAAATATTTGAGAATACACTTCTTCATAATACACCCGGTGTATCCATACTTCAGACATTAAAAAGTTCCGTTTCTACTTCCTCCTGCTGCATCCTATGAGAATATCAACTACCAAAGGAAAAATGGTCTTTGCACTTATTCAAGAAATTTTTATGTATGACCAATATACACCTTAGGTAACTGTGTAATACACTGAGAAGAGCAAAACTAATTTGACATGTGTGAAAAACATTTTCGTTTAAAATAATACGGGGACTATATAAGCTACCTGCATTTATCAACATGACAACTGATTAACGTATTACATATATACTTTTCGTGTATTACTGCAATGCATGACGTATGAAAAAATAAAAAACACAGAAAGACAAAAAAATTTTTATGAAATTTCATCTTTGACTTTACGTAATGATACTATTGCAGTCAAAAAATACCGTAAAAAGCTTCTTCTTTAAGGGGATGGTGAACTTTTAAATTACCAAACATTTAACAAAAATCAGAATTTTATTTTGGTGTATAAATATTTTAAAAATATGTAAATGCTGGAATAAAATGCATTTAAAATATGTAGTGAAAAGTGTAATGATGTAATGATAAGTGAAGTGAAAACCTAGTGGCTTTAGAAAAGTAACTGTTAAACGTAGGTGAGAAAACGTCTTTTTAACGGATTTTTCTCAAAATGAGTAATTTCCAGATTTGCAAGTATTTGTAATGCTCCTTGTGTCATAATTTTTGACGAAGTTTCATAAAATTTATAATAAAGGCTCATCTGATACATCAAAATAAATTTATGTATCCATTTTAGGTATCGACATAATTCAGATTATCAAACTATAGTGTAGAAAAGTACAAAAAATTCACGAAAATTCAGAGTACAAGCATAAAAATATTTTCAAATAAATAACTATTTAACTGAAGTACAAAGTAATACATAACTCTATTCAAAATGCATTTATAAGGAATATAAATGCAAAATTTAGGGGGAAAGTTAAAAATTGGATCGCAAAGAGTATTAAAAAAATTTATTTCAATTTTTAAAATATAATTTTTTAAAAATATTTATAAAATTTTGTAAGGTGTTTAATACAGTTATACTTTGATGAATATAAATGCAAAATTCCATATGTCTGAAGTAAAAATTTTCAAAAATCGCATTGCAATACCCACCATTTCCTATAGTATATATATATATAATTTGTTCAGAGGTGTACTGCAGTGAAGTGTCGATACAAACACAAAAGAAAATGGTGAGTATGCGGCACATGGTAGTCGAGCTAACAAGCATTGTATTATGCAGTATAATTCTTCTTCGAGTATTCAGAGAGAATGATATTTCATATTTGTTATATATCTCTAAATATCAAAAGTGAATGACCGTGACCAGTCCCTTACATGTTCGTTCTCGGAACCGATCAAACAGAACTTATAAATAAATATAAATGAGGTCATCGTGTAAGAAGAAGGTCATGTGATATTAAAAGACATTTCAATTTCAATGAAATAATAAGTAGACTAACTCACTATTTTTATTAACTTCACCAAGAGTAAAGAAATCTCATAAAAGTATATTATTTAAATGTTAAGTGACTAGATGCTTTTAATCTTTTATGAAAATACCATTGCCAAAGTAAAATATTTTTGACAAAATACAAATTTTCGACAATGTAAAGGCTTTGTAAAGGACAATGGTACTTCCCAAAACGGGCTGAAACACTGAACAATCACAAGAAAAAATTTAGAGAAATTCCACATTTAAAATTCCTCTCCTTCCTGCTTACTCATTGCCTATTCCTTGCCGAGAAGCCCATATCTACTTTCAAGTCTGCCGTGTACGCGGGTGTCTATTTGTAAAGCATATATTTGTAAAGGCTTTCTTCTCATGATTTCTTTCTGCAGCTTCTAAAATTAGAAGCACGGATTTCCTTGCCGCACTGAATCGAAGCATCGTGGTAATCGAATTTCCAATTTTGAATTCAAGAGCTTTTCCCCGCCTAGAATCCATATTCGCGATTCACTTCTATAATAACATATCTATTTCTTTAGAATTCTTGTATATTTTTTTCCTGGGGAAAGGATCGGTCAGGAATATTTTGTTTCCCTTCTTATTTTTAACTTCATCTAGAGTGAGATAAAAAATTTTAAACTTTGTTCATCGAGCTATGTTTCGTACAGTAAATCTTATCACAATCAAAATAGTAAATAAGACCGTGAGTGCCAACACTTAATAAGTATATTCGAGAAGTAAAAAAAAAAATAACCTTTTTATTGAACTAATGAGTCATGTTGCACCTTCCTTCATTAAAGTATTCCGTACAGTAAAGTTCTGTCTCAGTCGAGTCTTCTCGACTGAGCGTGAAGGGATACGAGACGAAAGCCTTATGCATGAAAGAATCAAATGTATTGACTTTGAACCACAAAATGTCGCGATGACTTGGCACATCACCTTACAGAACAGGAATTCCTTCAAGAGACGGAAAACTTTAATGAAGGAAAGAAAAAGTTTCTGAAAAAGTAGTGTTCCCGGAAAGTTTGTTTCGCCATCGTTTTCTAGACTGGGCATAAATGGATACGAGACGAAAACATTATGCATGAAAAAATCAAATGTGTTGACTTTGAACCACAAAATGTCGCGATGACTTGGCGCATCACCTTACAGAACAGGAATTCGTTCAAGAGACGGAATACTTTAATGAAGGAAAGAAAAAAGTTTCTGAAAAAGAAGTTTTCCTGTAATTCCTTATATGATAGAAAAGCAATTCTATAAACAACTCGCAGTGGCAATATATGTTATATATAAATGAGAAGTCACATTGAAACGGAGTTGTATAATGAAAAGCTAAATAATTTGCTTTTAATATGGTTGTTTGGGACCAACAATGACTAACAAATAAACAAGAGAAAATGCATTTCAGAAGGCATATCTTATTGCTGTGTGTATTTTCCATTAACTCCCTAACAAATCCTTTCACCATATCAGCCTCTCACCATATCCCTCCATAACAGCCTTTATACTTTTTGCTTATATTGGTGAATGACCTGGGCGCCGGACGAAATTTGAGAGAATATTCCTTTAAGAAATTTTTGTTTTCCAAATTTTCTTTGTGTAGATGTTTGGGCACCTAGCTAAACAAATAAAGTAATATCCTCTTCAGTATTCGCTTTCATATTCTTACTCTCTCAGCGATGAGGACAATCTCATGTACACTGAAGTGCCACTGAATTAGGGATAGCAAAGCCTATGCAAATTGTGTAGCACTGCGCATCATGTATGCGCAAGTGAGGGCGCTGTGGTAACTGCATATATAGCGCGTACTGTCGTTGTTCTGAATTAGTTGTTGGAATTGCCAGTATGGGTAAACTGCCTGATTTAGACGCCTTCGATCGTGGACAAATCGTAGGTGCGCGACGAATGGACCATTCAATTTCCGAAATCGTCAGACAGCTAGGATTTTCAAGGTCGACAGTGTCAAGAGTATACCAAGAATACATAGATGGTGGAAAAAAAAACTAGTGATCGGGCAAACTGCAAAGGACAATTAGCCTTGACAGTGCGTGGTGAGAGACGGCTCAGGCGTATTATACGTAGCCAGCGAAGCCAAACATTAGCTCAAATTGCCACCCAGTTTAATGACGGTGCCAGTCGTACAGTCAGTAAACGGACTGTGCAACGCTCGCTTCACCGTATGGGTTTCGGGAGCCGTCGACCTACGAGAGTACCATTGCTCTATACTCGCAATCGGGCTGCACGTCTTGCCTGGGCAAGAGAGCACGGAGACTGGAGTGTAGAGGACTGGAAACGAGTAGCATGGAGTGATGAGTCTCGATTCGGACTACTTAACGCCGACGGGAGGCTGAGAATATGGCGTCAGGCTCATGAAGCCATGGATCCTGCATGCCGGGCTTTAACTGTACAAGGGCATGGTGGCTCAATCATGGTCTGGGGTGTTTTTTCGTGGCACAGTTTGAGATCTTTGGTGCGTGTACCAACCTCCCTCAATGCAATTCGGTACGTAGAGTTGCTGGGTGATCACCTCCATCCGTTTATGCTGTTCTGTTATCCGCACGGTAATGGAGTTTTCCAGCAAGACAACTGTACCTCTCACAAGTCCCGGTTGGCTACTGGCTGGTTGGATGAGCATTCCTCTGACTTATCTGTCATGAATTGGCCACCTAGAAGCCCAGACTTAAATCCTATTGAGCATCTTTGGGATGTTTTGGAACAAGGCGTGAAAGGCCATCACACAGCACCAAAGAACCTTACTGAATTATGGACAGGTTTAGTCAATATTTGGCAAGCCATTCCCGTGGAACGTTTCCAGAAACTTGTTTAATCTATGCCTCGTCGTGTGGCAGCCGTTATCAAGGCCAGAGGAGGCCCAACTCGTTACTAGGTAGGTATCTCTAATTCAATGGCACTTCAGTGTAATTTGCAGGCTGAAACTACAGTCCAGAGGACTGTAGTTTCAGCGCATAGATCCCTTACGCAACGATCACACATGTACAGCGTAACAAATAAGACTTCAAAATAAGTTTTTCAAACTAATGTATAAAAATAAATTAAAGGAATACAGCTTGTTGTCTACTCTCCCTGTAAAACTATCGACAAAAAGGGGAAAAAAGTCAAGATAAAAAACTTTATTCCCTCTACAATCGTTGAAAATACCCAGTCAGATTTTATGAACTGCAAATAATATTAAGTATGTATTCCAGATGAATGCATTGTATACCTTCTACTACCATTTATGATTGCAGAAATACATTGAATAATTAGAAGAATTTCAACATAGCGAATGATATTTCAAGAGAAAAAAGAGGAATTTGATGTGCATTGGAAAAGGTTTCTCGGTAAATCATGTAACATTGCGAATTTAATTTTTGGTTTTGGTAGAACAAAAACTCACATAAGTTTTTTTGCTCATTAAATACATGCTTGTAGATCAATTTATTTAAAAACTCATGATAATTAATTTCAGAAAGTCTCCTTGTGTGCAAATTTTACGGAAAATTTATATATTTAAATAAAAACATATACAAAGTATGATTCTATTGTAACTTGAAATATGTTTTAATTGCCAACTGCATAAGTATGTAAATTTTATCATGGATTTCAAATTCTGAAATACATAAGCCTAAAAAAGATTGATTGTTTTCAGATTACCTTTATACAAATTTCTGACCACTATCATTAGTACAGTCTATTAGCTAAGAAAAACTTTTAAAAAAAGTTTCGAAAAATTTATTTATGCTTGGATAGAAGGTACTGCAGAGTAATACTTTTTATTCTATACCATGTCAGAATATGGTGAAGAAGAAAAATCGTGAAGAAGAAAAATCGACTATCTTCTCACGTTTGGTATGACACACTAAAATTATACAATTTTTCTAGGTTTGATGTCGTTCTTAATTAAAATTTTAGGTATGCACACACAGAATTCGAAAGATTTTCATTCTTTGACATTATAAGAAAGGGGTATTCATGGACCATTTGTTTTTTTACACTATTGTTTTCTTGTAGGTTTACAAAGAGGTTTACAAATAATTTATTTAATAATATACGTTAAGTATGCTAACAGGCTTTGCCTGAAAATAAGCATTATGTATTCTTCGGTGACAAATGAAAAAATATACATCATAATAATATTAATTTATTTGTTATTCATGAAATATATTTCAGACATAAGGAACTACATATTATGATAAACGTACCATGAATGTCTGAAGTTGTGAACAGTCGTATAAAATCATTTGAGAGAGTGAAAAATGCATAACTGCAGTTGGTATTATTTCATTAATAATGAATTACACAATCACACGCGAAAAAGTATTTAAATTTCCTAATAATTGTAACTACATCAATATTACGATTTTCTCGTTCAACACTATTCTTCATTATGTATGCATTGAACTTCATTCCGTATGCATTGAAATGCATTGTATAATAATATGAAATTTAAAAAATATATACCATTTCTCTTCTGCATGTGAAAATATTTTCTTCCTGTGATGCAAATAAGTCGTCAGACAGCAGTATTGAATCCCTACTTGCTCCACTTCCATTTAAATTTCGTGTATTGTTACAAATGACTTATGTAACACATCGAGATCGAGTGGCCTCTATATTTTACATCCCAGACGAATAATATCGTCTAGAGATGGACCATATAGAAACGTTGAATTTCAAATGCATGTTTTCTCATCAGGTGTAACTACAAGAACGTTTCACTAGTACTTCTTTTAATGCTAGTTATTTGAGTTGTTTTTACCTAATTTTAATAAATATTTTGTGTTAGAATCCTTGTATTAGTTTAAGATATAATAGACCATAGATAAAAATATTGTCGAATAATGAGTGTATCACATGGGCTTCAAGCTCAAGCATACAGAATTTTACTAACGCTTTGGAAACGAACAAAATGAAACTGATTTTGCGAGACAAATTCCAAAAATCATAAAACAATTAACGGTAAAAGGGCCACAAATATATGTTCATATGTTAAAATATTTGGCATTTACTCTGGATAGTTATAATCATATTTCACTGAGAAGGGGAAACAATTCGTTGGTGGTTTGGGTTACATATGAACTACTGAGGCCTGCCGCATGCTGAGAAAGCGTGAGGAGGAAATAAGCATATTTGACTCAAGCTGAATTGAATAACTGCAAGAAAGCACACATTTAAATCATAAGTTTCGGGAATTTGAGCCGCCATTCTTGCGACGTAACACATTACACGATAAAAATGATTCACGCTTTACATCTATGACATCGATTAGGCAGTGACGAAATTCCGCTGTCGTGTCGAATGTCTGATTATTGTAAGCACTCTGCGGAAAAATAACTGTTTTTTCAACGCAGCTTTTGTCAGACAAGCGTGTTCAGACACGCGCCATCTGGGTTTTGGGAAGACCTTATGCCAGTCACATCAGATTCAGGTTTCGAACTCGCTGCATCTGATCTGTTAAGCCCACAAGATTTTACTAGGGACCATTGTACGTTTCAAGGATGCTAAAGAAAATCTTTGCATCGTAACCGTTCAAAATTCTACAAAGAAAGTATTCAAAGATCCATTTTTTATCGCACTATGAGGCCTCCATTTATATTATCAAATTACACGACAATTTAGTGAGAAATAATTTTAATATCTAGATAAAAGTAAGAAATGTCCAATATAATAAGTAGGATATATGCTATTTTCAATGAATCCTAAGCTGTCAATACAAACACCAACTCGAGCTTGAGCATACAATAAATTTAAGGTTTTTTATACTCGTACCAGCAATATTAAATTTTGGTAGCAAGACTAATCAAATGCCCTTCATGATATGAAGTTTGTGGTACATCCAATTGAATCCGTTGTAAGATTCCACGAAGGACCAACGATAGTATTGAAGGGTATATCATCATATGCTCCAGGAGTTAGTATAACGTTGATTGATTAAAAAACTACCAAGGGCTTTTTAGAGATCAATGCAGCCGACCGATATAAATGCTGTGGTTTCAGACATCGTAGTTTAATAGTTTATCCTTCTAACAAGGGATTGAGTATTAAATATAGTTTAAGGAGGTGTGTGAGAAAATTTTGATCCTTAGACAAACTGTTCCTAGAATCAAACATTCTTTATCCATTTTTGTTTGATTTAAAAAATGCAGTAAAAGCCCGTTTCTCTGGTTATTTTGTACCTTGGTTACACGCAGAGATTTTCCATATAAAATGTGCTTGAAACTCTTGTAAAATTCATTGATGGAAATATCCTGAAGTATTAAATCTCTTTTGCAAACAAATGCGGAAACTATATTATTGCCAATTTTCAACTTTGAAGATTTTTCTTCATTATCTCTACTATCGATAATCATTTAAATTTCCCAAGTACACAGAAAGGCAAAATCCTAATTTATGTATACCAGAAAAATATATAAAATTGAAAGAAAATAATGCATGGAATTTTATAACTATTTTGATTCTTTTTTTACGCGAGGAAGAGAGATTGCACTGTGGACCGTTAATCAGGTACCTTGCAGAGAGTGCAGGTAACAAAGTAGTTCATTTATTATCTTTCACAGAAACTCATTAATAACCAAAAAGAAATACCAAAAGAGAGTTTGCAGACCGATAAATTACCTGATCATGTATCACAAAAGCAGTGAGAGTGAAAAAAAAGGAATTTTTTAACTTGCCACTCCGAAACAAAAGGATGTTGAATGACACCATGAACAAAAACGTAGGTGATTTAAAAGGTCATTGGAAACTTTTGCGTTTTCTCAACAGTTTAACATTTTTTATTTTTTCTTAATTGGTATGTATTCATATGTTCAGCTTTAATCCCTATTTTAAATGTCGTTGAAATACATCATTTGCAAGTACTTACTAATTTAACCACTTAGGCAATATGACTTGCGCTATAGACGTTTGTAACTCCTGACGTAACTTCTAAAATGCAGCCTATCTTAATATCTCTATCTCACTTATGACGGCGAAGATTGTTATTTACTAAAAAGAGAAATTCAGTCCAATTTTCCAATTTTTCAAAGCGTTAGTTACAATTACTTATTATTGTTTTAAAAACGTTAATACCTAGATAAAAAGAATTAAATTTCACATTTTTAGCTAACATCTTTGAAAATGAATACAACCGTTCTTGTTCTAATACTACTGGATAAGGATTTCACATTGAGATTACTAAAAACATGGGAGAATATTTCGTCTGAAAAAAATAATGAATCATTTGCCAATTCTAAGTGAATCTCCGTTCAATTAATACTGAGACCTATAAGAAACAATATTGCACGTACATTACAAATTGTCGTTATATCGAATGACTTTCTTCTTCCGATTTTATCAGAAATTATGAATGAAGGTATTGCCAATTTTCCATCATAAAAGATTTTCTTAATTTTTAAAAGAGAAATACTCTTTAAACTAAGAAACTAACATATTTGATTACATCAAATAAAATATGAACAATTATGGGATAAAAAATAAAAGAATAATTTTCCAAAGATAAAGGCAAAAAACGAAATCAATTGCCCTACATACATTGAATAAATCAAAAGTTTATGTTCATACTTTACAGCCTTTCCAGTAGGATTTTGTTGTGAATTTCATCAGTCAATTTTCACTGGAGTATTCAGAGACATAATTTTCGAAATGATTTATTTGTCATGAAAATCTCTGTCTGAATTATAGTGACCTCAAAAACTATCCTAATTTGTTCGGTGGGTATGAGAGACGGGGATGTTTTATGGCCAACTGGTGCGTTCTCCCCGTGGGAATGATTGAAACGAGTTCTTTCATAAACAAAACCGAGGCTACTTTATCCTCACTTGACTGCAATAGGAATATCAAAGAAAATAGTTATCACTTACCATATAACAGGCGAGATAACAGCAGGCAGTTTCCTTTTCCTCCTCACAAGTCATCTGATTCTTTTTGCATTCACAAGGTACTTCTAACCATATTTCCCCTATTTCCTATTATCTTATATCCATAAGTCACTATAATTGGAAATTTTAAGTCATCCTAATTAGAGAACTACTATGGTTTCCTCAACTGATCGTTACATGTTTGGAAGTCCCGAAATAAAGATTTCTTAATGGCAATACTACTATATTTAAGTCCTTTTAATAATCACAAAGAACTGCTTTTATGGTAATTTAATTGGTTCTACCGGATATGTTGTTCATTTTATCCGAGAAGTATATCTGTTAACCAAAGGAAATTAACTACAAATTGTATAGTAGAAAGTAGGACCTATGATCGTTAAATGCCTGTTTAAGGAAGACTGTGGAATGCATGAAATCGAGCTTCATTGTCATTGGTGAGCTTGATAAAAGAAATTTGTGGTGAATAGATTTCTTGAGGTCTATAAAAAATGTTTAAACTTGTCAATTTTCAACTCGTCTAAGTTTTCTGAGATTGAGATTCCTATTCCAATCAAATTTTTCATTGCTAAAAATACATATTAATATGAATCTTCTAATACTTTGAAGGAAGGTCTATGACATACTGACATAAAAGGAAATATTGCAACTTTGCAGTAAACTATGTTTACCAATAACAATAACAAATATAAATGATATAAACTAACACAAATGCTAATACAAAAAGAAAACGGATTATTAAAGTATATATCTTCACACATAAAGGAATTATTTTCACAAATATTCAAAAACTGTTAAATTTCAAATTAAGTGTCTATTAGGAAAGCTTTCTTTATTGTGATTAGAAGATTTACTGCAGAAATGGTGCATTGCAGAAAGTTACTGGTAATGTTTCTGCATCTGAATTGCTTCTTTTTGGGATAAAAGTTTAAAACGTGGTACATTTAAACTGATACATGTACTCAATAATTATTCACCAATGTGACTTAAAACATAACTAAATAGCAAACTGCTTTAAGGCCTCGGGTAAGCCTGAAAATGTGCATTATGTCAAAAGCATATGTAAGTATGAAACTTACTTTATAAAGGATTTCCTCAATGAAGTTGTCCGTAACGCTGACAATAATAACTTTAACACGGGAAACGTGTTATAAACCCTAAATCCCGGATGAAAGCTGTAAAGGTGTCATTTTGGTAATTTACAACCGACCCTGTAAGACCCTGAATATTTGTTGTGTAATTTTGGTATGCAATCTAAAATTTAAGTGATATTTGGACAAAGATTCATAAGTCTAGATAAATGAAGCTAAAATAAATGCTACTATGTTATTAAATTTTAATATCTTCCTAAAATATTTTTGCTTCCTGAGTGAAATTCATTTTTTAAAGGTAGAAAGTGTTTGATATCAGATAATGAATAAAATTTATTAAGGCCTTTACACACCAAGCCTTGATTGTATAAATTATTCTTAGGTATAGTACAGATGAATGTCAAACCAAGCTCCTGGAAGAAAATTTCAAATTTTTCTTTCGTACTCTCTGTACATTTGCACACTTACCAACACTTCCTGGCTTCCGTCAAGTCGAATTTCAAAATATGCATGACTGAAATCACAGCAGTGGAATAAAATATTCCATTAAAATTGCAATATATTAGGTACGAGGTAAAATATTACACACTTTTTTTCCTGCAGATTTATATGCAAAAATTAAAGACATTATTTGTCGTATGTTTACCTTTTCGATTTTATTTCTTTTAGTTAATTAGGGAAAATACAGTGTGTAATTATATTCTAGTGAGATAATTGCACATTTGTTGTTTTGATCTACGTAACACATTTCTTCCTGATTATTCACATACACAACTGCCCCCACATGCATATACATTCTCGTGTATTTTAAAATAAATTAACCTATTTCTTTCCTCAGAACTAAGAGTTTTACATTTGCCTCAAAAATATAGTTAAAAAATTATACACCATTAAAAATTCGTAATGTAGAAGAATAGTAAAATTATCAAAGATTTGAACAAATTATTTACATGATTGCTATGGCAATTGATAGAATATACTCAGATTTCAGTACTAACTTATAAATTCAAAACTTCATGAGAGAGACGTACATTTTGGTAGTGCACAGGTAAAAAGCTATATTTTCCTTTTAAGTTTTAAAATATTTTAAATATTATAAAGCAAGAAATTTATGATAGAGAGATTCGCTACAGATGAGCATAAAGAATATAAATAACACAATTTTTTATATGTTTTAATGATTATTCAGGAAATAATGAATAACTGTCATCAATAATCTGTTTGAAAGTCCTATAATTCAACGCAATTCGTTTATCTCAAAGGATGCTTTATTTTATTTGCATACACATTTAGATTATATTCAGACTCTCAATAAATCAGATGTCTAACCCATTGACACATCAAACTGTGTATATATCAAACTATATATAAATATATATATATATATATATATATATATATATATATATATATATATATATATATATATATATATATATATATATATATATATATATATATATATATATATATTTATATATATATATATATATATATATATATATATATATATATATAAATATATAAATATATATATATATATATATATATATATATACACTCATGGACAAAAAAATGCGCACCAAGAAATAATTGCGGGATAGTACAGAAACTTGCAATGAAGGTACATGTCGGGGAGATATGCAAATGATTAGAAATGCAGCGTGATTGCGTATTACGTATAGCCGGTAGAGGGCGTTGAACATCGTACTCTGTGGAGTATAAAACAGGTAACCAAAGCTTGTTTGAGTGTGCTGAATCATTTACAAAGGAAGAGCTGAGATAGACATGCCATTACGCCGTGTTCGAAGACAATATAAGCAGCTGTCGCAGTTTGAGAGGGGGAGAATCGTCGGGATGATGGAAGCTGGGTGGTCAGCTAGGCGAGTAGCTCGTCAATTAGGCCGCTCTGATTGTGTTGTTAGGTGTTGGGACCAGTAGCCCAGTCAAAATAGGTTTTATGGCTAAAAAAATATGAAAGTTTTGAAAATTGGTGGAGATGTTTGTTTAGGCATGCTAATGAACATACTAAAAGTCCCCACCGATCAGACTTGAGCTTTCGCCGCCATCTTGGAAAATGTGTACACTTTTTTGGTTTTTTGGAAATAACTTTAAAAATATTGATTTTATAAAAAATAATTAAATACAAAAATTAAAGAGCATTAAATTATGAACAAAAATCATTCATAACATTTTTTTATATGTCTAACAGGAACAAAGATAATTGTCTTTGAAAAGAGCGCACTATCACACCTGGGACGCGTAAGCGCGGTTTCCCATCGCGGTGGGGGGAAATACCTGCGTACTGTCCGACCACAGTACGAAGAACCACGGTTGGCATAGTGCCAAGACGATTCTATTCACGCTGTAGGTAAATCTGCTGAGGAAGGAGGGGGAAAAGTCTCGTATTCTCTCGACATTCTTTAGAATCGGTTACTAACTGCGCTTGCTTGCTTTTTCCTCGTCTGTTATTTTGATTATTATATTAAAATTAATGGATCCTTTACCGGGATATCAATGTCCAGTGTAAAAAGAATACGCAGAGAAGCAAAGGGAGAAGAAACTCCAAAATTTGAATCTCCGAGGAAACGTCAGAAAAAAAGAACCACCGAAAACGTAGCTTTAGATAATTTTGATTGTGATGTAATTCGACGAACAATTTATGAATTTTATGCTGTCTATAAAATAGTACCAACAATTCGTAAACTAATTCCAGTCTTAAGAGAAAAAATGAATTTTACTCATCAAAGAGAAACTTTGAGAAAAATTCTGCATAAAATAGGATTCCGTTTCAAAAAATCGCAAAATAAACGGAAACAAATTATGGAGCGAAGTGATATGACATTGAAAACATTCTTTCGCAGTTCTTAAACAAACACACCCGAAAGTATCCACTCCTATAACACTCCTATTTTTTAAATAAATTTGCTTCTTTCTTTTTATTATTTTGAAATTTTTATTCACATATTCGATCAAAAATAAAGTTTTAAAAAATAACTTTAAAATTGCGGACAAAATGCAGTCTGAAATATATTCCGTATTTCATAAACAAACACATCCGAAAATATGACGTTTTCCCCTATTTTCTAAGTAGACTAGCCTTTCTCGCACATGCGTAACAGCTTCCAGGGACCTTGCTTCCGTGGTCGGACAGTATGTGCTTACCATAATTAGCCAAATTAGTTGGACACAAAATGGGAAGGTTTTTTGCATTTTTTCAAATAACTAGGGAAATATTAACTTTACGTAAAAAAAGTTTATTTCAAAAATTAAAAAACATTAAATTATGTACAAAAACGATTTTATACATTTTTGTCGTAAACATAACAGGAACGAAGATATTGACTATAAAATGCGCGTTTATAATGGAGGTAGCTTTAAAGTCTCGTTGCAGGCGCTCTTCTTTGAATTTCTAACCTCTCCCACATTTCGGCATTCTTTAAACACAAGAAAATAGACTTTAATGTTTTTGGCTATGTTGATAATTAATCATTATTAATTTTTTACATGAATGTAGTAAACTTGGGTTTATTCACTATCAGATTTCTATTGCGAATAATTCTTAAAGCTTATCTACTTCAGGATTTACGTGCTTTTTTCGGTACGGGATTCTCCCCTTCGTTAGGCATGTATAGATCGTCTATGGATCCACTAGCATCGGCCCATTCATCAACTTCTTTCATTCGATCGTCATCATCAACAGGGCTAATGCCATTCTGACATACCCCATTGCAATTATTGCAGGCCGTTGTGCAGTTGATGCCTGCTTTCAGACATCCGAATCTTACTCCACAGTCAGTCTTACAGTTACAAAACACCATGTTTAAAACTGAATCGGGAGCTACTGCATCCATAGTTGTGATGGACACAAGAATTTTCTCTTGACGCTTCCAGCCCCACAGGCAATTGGGCGTTTATTTTTCAGGTGCTCCAAAGTCTTCCTCATTTTAATTTCGATGGCTTGTATTTGATTGCGTGTGTTTAAGGTGTCTTGCGATGGTGGTTCAGTAGCAAAATCTCGAAACAACTCACGGAGATTTTTACATTCCAAATCCGATATGTCCATGCCGTCAAAGATTATTTTTGCTAAAGCTGTTTGGGTAAATAAATGAGCTCGGACGGCCCTAGCGTATGCATGGCCAGGCAATATTTTTCTACTGACGTAGGTGCATAAATAAAAGTGAGTATTTCTTTTAACCCACTTCCAGCCATTATGTACCCAATGCAGCCTAAGAATGACATTAAAAGATGGAATCCACCAAAACTCACAATGCAACTTGATAATAATGGATTGGATGTTGCTGCAACTATCTCTCGAGCTTTAATATACAGTGGTTGGTCAAACGTGAGTATGCAAGACTTTTGGTGCGTTTTAACACACTTCTGGGCAGCATATTTCAGCACAGTAAAAATGGTGCCATACTTGCTTGGTGGTGAATTAACAAAAGGAAGGGGTATTACTTTGGTCTTTTCACAATTCTGGTTTCTGGTTATACAATGGAAAAATCCTTTCAATTCAGGTATCTGTGGAAGACCTAACCACTTAGCACACATCCAGGAGATATCAGATGGCTTAGGCAGTGGTAAATCTTCCGCTAAAGGATTTAAGACATTCAAATCTTCGATAATAATTGTTTTTAACCCAGGCCCTCGAAAATTTTCAAACGTTTCCAGAGGAATGATTCCCATTTTGCCTACGGTCGATGCGGATGTAAGTTTGGTTAATTTTTTTATCTTCGTCCCGGGTTCCACTGCTGACTCTGGAGTAAAACAAGCAATGCCCCCCCCCATGCTATGAAACGTATTCAGGCCATCGATTGTAAACACATTGAAATCTGCATTGTCAAATACGAATTGGCAGAATGATCCCTCGCGCATTTGGGGTTGCGGATTATTTATGGCTGACATCTCAAGTGTTTGGGCTTCATAGTAAGAAGAACAAAATTCCAAATTCAAGAGCATTGTTATTAAATTCTTGGAACAGAACTTTTTGAACAAAAATAAAGCAAGACCATTGAGCACAAGAGACATAAATGATCGTGGCTTTAGCGCTGATATAATGACGTGAGCTATTGAAGTGACTTTTTTTCCGCCTTAGCAATCTTTTTTTTTAATAATCAAGTGCTCCAAAAAAGATTTTAGGCTTTCTGGAATGCCCTTGTTCACATCTCTAGAAAAGTTATCACTTGGAGGGTAACAATGAGTGTCATAAACTGGTGTCTGGATATCTTCTTTTATTATGGCTGCAGCAGTTTGTACTATTCGTAGACGCTCCTCACGATCATTTCGTATCATTTTGTCGTACAAGAGTCTGATAAGACTTTCATTCCAGTATTACGTAAACATATGACAGTAACATTTTTGTAGTTTGAAGCAAAAATAATCCCATCCCCGTATTTTTGTTTCAACTTATTTCTCAAAGTGATGTCGTCTGGAACTAGCCCTGTAATTTGAGATTTGAGTTCGGGTAGTGAGAATTGACAGTCGTCCTTATTATCAAGGAAGAAGGATATTTCGTGTACAGCTGCTGAGACGTAATCCGACTCAGGCCGCCCTCTCTTTCTGATTGGTGCAGTGTGTAGAAAAAAAGTCATGAAGCAATCTTGGTGATAAATCGCATCAGCTGCAACTAAATCAGCAACGTTTATTATACGACACTGAACTTCCTCTCCCCACTGGTCATGTCTATTCTCTGCAGCTTCAAGAACTTTGTTTTTCATTTCGAGACTCCTAACTTCGTATATAGTTCTTCGCCTGTCAGTTGGTTTTCTCTTTTGTCTTGCTTTGAATTCTTCGTCTATCACTGCCGTACAAAAGAAACATTTTGTTCGAAAATCGAACTGAGGTTAAAAAACGATCGCAAACTTACCGCGCGCTCTTCACTTTGGGATGTTGACGCGATTTCTGCATTTCTTTTTAAATCAACTTTTATACTTCCTGGTCTGGTGTAATTTCTCCGACACAACGAATGAACCGAAACAGATTTTAAATGTTCCAACTGTTCATGCTTATTGTCTTTTCTTTGGACACTAACTCTCTTAAAGCGTCGATCCCCTTTTCTCCTACATTCACGAAATCATCATTTGACATTAATGTTTTACATATAAAACATAGTTCCGTATCAGCCATTTTTCACAGATGCACACGGAACGGTGACTAACTATTAACTGTCTAGGAAAATACTAGGGTAAGACCTATTTGGCGTATAGGGTATGCACATGCGCGTGTCTTCCAGCCATCGCGATGGGCACAAACGCATGCGCGTCCCTGGTGTGATAGTGCGCTCTTTCCAAAGTCAATTATCTTTGTTCGTGTTAGACTTATAAAAAAATATAATATATGTTTTGTGTAGAAGCTGCCTCCATTATCAACTCGCATTTTATAGTCAATATCTTCGTTCCTGTTAGGTTTACGACAAAAATGTATAAAATCGTTTTTGCACATAATTTAATGTTTTTTAATTTTTGAAATAAACTTTTTTTACGTAAAGTTAATATTTCCCTAGTTATTTGAAAAAATGCAAAAAACATTCCCATTTAGTGTAAAACTAATTTGGCTAATTATGGTATGCACATGCGCGGGTATTTCCCCCCACCGCGATGGGGAACCTTGCTTGCGCGTCCCAGGTGCAATAGTGCGCTCTTTTCAAAGTCAATTATCTTTGTTCCTGTTAGACATATAAAAAAAATGTTATGAATGATTTTTGTTCATAATTTAATGCTCTTTAATTTTTGCTTTAATTATTTTTTATAAAATCAATATTTTAAAGATATTTCCAAAAAACCAAAAAAGTGTACACATTTTCCAACATGGCGGCGAAAGCTCAAGTCTGATCGGTGGGGACTTTTAGTATGTTCATTAGCATGCCTAAATAAACATCTCCAACAAATTTCAAAACTTTCATATTTTTTTTAGCCATTCGTCAAAATCGGGTCTATTTTGACTGGGGTACAGTGGACCCAAGAGATGTCATGTACACGAAGACCAGGCTCAGGACGCCCTCGACAGAACAGTCGTCGAGAAGACCGCCACATCGTAAGAAATGCACGCGTACAGCCAACTGCTTCATCGGCCGCCATCCAGGCACAGGTAGCACCTTCACTAGGGGCCTCTGTGTCTTTTCGAACCATACGAAGGCGCCTGGCTGAAGGACGGTTGGTATCGCGGCGCCCATTACATGTGCTGCCCTTGACGCCCACCCATCGACGCCTCCGTTTGGAGTTTTGCCGCGCACGAGGAAACTGGACTGCAGCGGAATGGAACAAGGTCGTCTTTAGCGACGAATCCATATTCAATCTCGGCAGTGATGACAATCGTGTTCGTCTGTGGAGAGCCCGTGGTGAACGCTTCAATCCTTCCTTTGCTGTACAGTGACACATCGCTCCCACAGCTGGTGTGATGGTATGGGGTGCCATTGCCTACCATACACGGTCACACCTAGTATTGTTCCGTGGCACCATGACAGCCCAGCGGTATGTTCATGAAATCCTGCAACCACATGTGTTGCCACTCATGCAACGGCTCCCAGGAGCCATTTTTTAAGAAGACAATGCTCGGCCTCATACGGCAAGGGTGTCACAAGACTGTCTCCGCACTGTTACTACCCTTCCTTGGCCTGCCCGATCCTCAGATTTGTTTCCAATCGAGCATATCTGGGATCATTTGGGACGACGAGTTGGGCATCCCACGAGTTTGAACGAAGTAGAGGCAAGGTTACAGCAAATATGGAACGAAATGTCTCAAGACATCATACAGAACTTGTATGACTCAATGCCCGATCGTATCGCATCGTGCATTCGCGCTAGAGGGGGTCCAACGGAGTATTAACTCCTCCGTTCTTTTGCCTTTTTCTCTGAAATAAATTATCCTTTTTCTTTGATTTTCTTATCATTTACTTATATCAAAGTAGTCATTACGTATGTAAAATTTCGTTTCATTTTGACTACTTCTTCTTGGTGCGCTAATTTTTTTGTCCATGAGTGTGTATATATATATATATATATATTTATATAGTGTGTGTGTGTAGGAATGCATCTCTGCAGATACAAATATATGAGAAAAACAAATGAATTACGTAATAATTAATGTAAAGACACAACTATTATGTACTTTATATTATTTACATTTCGATATAATAAGTTTTCATCTATTTTACCATTTTTCTTAAAACTTCTTCCGAAATATTGAAAAAATGTAAAGGAACATGATAGTAATTATCTAAGTCTGGCAAACAAAATAAAGAGAAAATTACAACAATGACCGAGAAAAAAATAATTAAGTTCTATGGCAGTCAAAAATTTATAGTTGCTTTTGTTATATGTATTTTAATAAATTAATAAAATTATGAAGTATTTTTTTTACATTTTCTACAGTTTACATAAAAATGTAATATTTACTTTCAGAACACAGAAGAAATGCTTAAAGACACACAATGATTATTTAAAGCAGTCCCAAAAGTCGGAGAGAAAATTAAAACAAGGTTTGAGAAAAAGTTTGAGATTAATTCGCTATTTTTAGATTTTGGTAATTTATCAGCCCAGAGATTTCGTTTACTATGTTTTTTATCCCCCCTTTTTTTTCGCGGATTTAGGGCACAGATAACGAATGCTCTGTTTTATTGCTTCGTCCAATCGATACTGATCGTGGTTCACCAGGGGAATTATTTTTTTTTCGTGTGTGAAATGCTGCGTTAAGTATTAGATATGGTTGTCGTTTATTTTATGAATGAGTAACACTATTTTTAGTATGTTTATTCAGTTACGCAGGAAAAATCATTGAAAAAAAATTCATCATTTAAGAACGTGTTTTTTTAAGGACATCTGCGTAATGTACGTATATGTGTTCATAAGAGTTACAGTAAATGTGCGCGATGTTTTATTAATAGTCTAGAAAGAAATGCCGTAATACAAATAAATTTTTTCTATCATCTGGTGGTTTATTTAAATGCTTTTAATTAATTCATTTTTATTATTTTATTAAGCAAAGCTAAAATAAATGCTACTATGTTATGAAATTTTAATAGTTTTCTAAAATATTTTTGCTTCCTGCGTGAAATTCATTTTTAAAATGTAGAAAGTGTTTCATATCAGATAATACATGAAATTTAATAATTTTAGCCTATAATCACCAAGTCTAGATTGTATAAATGATTCTTACGTATAACATAGAATAATGCTAAACCAAGCTCCTGAAAGAAAATTTCGATTTTTTATTCTGTATCCTCTATACATTCAAATCCTTACCAACACGTCCTTCAAGTTTCCGTCAAGTCTAATTCCAAACTATATATGGATGAAATAACAGCAGTGGAATAAAATATTCCATTAAAGCTGCAAAATATTAGCTAGAAGGTAAAATATTACAGACGCTTTAATGTTTTGCAGATTTAAATGCAAAGGATAAAGACGTTATTTGTCGTATGTTTCTCCTTATCATTGTTGTTTATTGTTTAAACAATGTATTTTTAATATCATGATTTTTGGAACTTTATATTATTCCACCTATATTCCAACATGCACAAAAACACGTACAAAATACAGATCGTATATAAAATCTTATTATACATTTAAATACACCAAATTTAACATTCTCCGAGAGATGAAATATATTTTAAGACAACTGCAAAAATAAATAATGGGATGTTCTGTTGTCACTTTCAGTTAATTTATTAACACGCGATTTAATAGTATCAAAATATTAAGAGTACATATAAGTAGTATAGTACATATAAGTAAGTACAGTGCATATAAGTGTAATTATAGTACATAATTGTAGTAATACTATCCTTATACTCATACTTAACCCTTATACTTAATTACTATATACTTATACTTAAATACCGTTGTTACTCTTAATTTTATTCATTTTACACATATACTTAATTACTAATACTTATATATAATAATGAATGTCTAGGTATAGTACATACTTAGTAGTATACAGGTCTAAAGCTTGATCTTTAACGAATTGAATTTAAAAATCGTTGCAAAACTGCACATTGTTTCACAGTTTTCTCTCCATAATTATTTTAGACTGTGCAGGAAATGAGTGCAGTTGTCTGTATTTCACAGTACATACTTATATTATGTACATATTAATATTAGTAGTATTGTTGTAGTAGTATGTACAGACTTATAGTAATAGCATTGATGTAGTAGTGCATATTTATACATGTATTTATATCTGGAATAAGTATAGTACATATAAGTCTGAGCTTGATCTTGAACTAATTAAATTTTAAAAAGGCATAACTGCACATGGTTTCACCGTTTTCTTCGAATAATTATTTTAGAATCTGCAGGGAAACGAATGCAGTTGTCTGCCTCTCACAAGCAAGCATTCTCTCTCGTACAATATCTTTCGCCTTCAGTCATTTTATTTCAGTTTCATGTAACGCCCCTTTAGCGAAAAGTTTGTGCGAAATTGAATTACTCTTGAGCGACAAGCAATAACTAAATTACTCTTGAATACTCTTGAAAGACAAGCATTGCTACGCAATTGTTCTATCACATACGTTTACTTTTCTGGAAACCGACCTATCCATTTAAATATACCAAGAAGCTCTGAATTTAATCCATATAAGAGTGTAAGAACTTTCCATGTCTTACGTTAGATATTGTCAGAGATTATAAAGTTTTTATTCGATTGGAAGAATACCATTTTTCAAGCTTGAATATACCTAAAGCATTGCACTTACCATAGTAATCTCTAAATGATATACAGTAACACGTTTATTACGTAAAAATTAAACAATTAATTTTATCTATCTGTTTTTGCTTTCTTATATTCTGCTTATGATTAGAATTTTTCAGAGTCAGTTTTCCAACAAAATAGACCAATTTTATTTTTAAAAAATATCGAAGTGCACGTTGTACCAGTGATTCTCAACCTTTTTCTGTCTAGCCCCCACCCTTTAGAAAGACCTACAGAACCGAATTCCCCCTCCCTCCCTCCAAAATTGAAACATACCTAGATAAATTTTGTAAGATCGAAATGAGTAGTCAAAATAACACATACAAAACAAAAAACTTTAATATAAAAGAAATAATTGATTAAATGAGAAAAGGTAAATTCTTTTAACATTTCGTCTCATCTGAGATAAGGCACATCTAAGGTCGTTCTCCACATCTAGTCTTTTATAATATTTAAATTTCATGTTTGCAAGAGCAGAAAATGCAGACCCACACTGATATGTTGAAGAAAACTGTAGTGACTCAGGCAGCTAAACGGAAATCCGGATTATATATACACTGTCACAAAAAAATATATTCATCCAGAAGAAATCGAGCTACTATGAAGAAATTTGCAAATGATAAAAATTTCGACGCCAATGAGACAAGGGTAAGCGCGCTATGCACATATGAGTTGCGCAGCTGGGAGAGTTTAAAAGCATGATTGTTCGTGCCATAGGGTTATTCAACCAAATCTGGCGACTTGGATGGACGGTATTGTGAGTAGAGATGTCTCTCAGAAGTAACCGGCGACAGTACGAACAATTATCGGACTTTGAGAGGGAACGTATAGTAGGCCTCAGAGAAGCACGTTGGTCGAAAAGGCGTATCGGCCATCACCTCGAACACAAATGCACTTGAGGATCGCGCAATCATAAGAGCGGTCACGTCCGCACCAACAACGTCACTAGAATCGGTTCGACGTCATTTACCACCTTTCAGACTTCCGGTTGTATCAAGGGAAGCCATTCAGAGACGACTGGCCGACGCAGGTATAAGGAGCAGACGTCTATTAAGACGCAGACCACTGCCCGTATATCATAGGCAATGTCGATTGGATTTTTGCTGACCTCGGGCAATCTGGAATGTGACCGACTGGAGTCGTGTGATCTTCAGCGATGAATTCCGATTCAGTCTCAATGCTGAAGACCCATACGTACGTTTGTTGAGGCGGCCAGGCCACCGGTCCGATTCAGCATGTGTTGTCGAGAGGCATACGGCGATTACACAAGGTGTGACAGTGTGGGGAGCGATTTGTTGGGACACACTTTCACCTTTAGTCGTCCTTCAAAGCACTTTGACGGCACGCAATTACGTGGACGAGATTTTATAACCAGTTGTACTGCCTATGCTATCAAGTCACCCAGGTGTCATTTATTAGCAAGACAACGCTTGTCCACATACTGCGCGACTCTCCCAACAATGTCTTCAAGGATATGACGGACTCCTATGGCCTACCAGGTCACCAGACCTCTCGCCAATAGAGCTTGTCTAGGACATGTTTGGAAGGCGACTGCAGCCCTCCCGGAATACTGGTGAATTGACTGCCCAGTTGCAAAGATTATGGCATGATCTTCCTCAAGAGATCATAGGTGACCTCATTAATTCGATGCCACTCCGTGTTTCGGCTTCTATAGTTGCCAAAGGTGGATTTACTATTTACTGATTTGTAACCTTTTTCATGCCGTATTTTCTTAATAAAACGATCTGTTCATCTGAATTTGTAATAATTTGCTTATCTCCTCATGCAGTACATACATGTTAAGTTTCGTGATGCTAGCTGTTTTCCTTCTGGGTCCATATAATTTTTGTGACAGAGTGTATATATATATTAATTTTTCTTATTTTCTCTACATTTATAAATTGAATAACAATTTGAATTGTTTCGAGAATGCACATAAAATATAAAATTTGCTAGAAGATTATTTTACGAAAATTTTTTGGAAAATTTTTAACATTTTCTATATCTAGTTTGATGTAGAGTACATTTACATTCGATTTATACACTTTAATACCAGTTATCGAGCTGTATTTTAGCATATTTCTAAGGATAAATTATTTTTGTTTCATGAACGAGGGTTTTAAAATAAGGATAATGTAATCTTATACACGTAGTGTATTTACATTTCTTTTCATTAAAACTGATGCTATTTTTCCGGTATCTATGAAAAAACAGGGTAACTTCTTTCTGCGGTAGTTTTTCTAACAAATACACTGACATGCCATTTCATGAATTTTTCGGATTAACTTCATGCAGAACCCGGTGAGACAAGAGCTTTCTTAGATGAATCTGTTTACATAATTTCAATAAACATTCTCATTAAAATATTGATTAACTTTGAACATGTTAAGAACGCAGAATTAAGTATATTATTAATGACTCATTTACCCTCTATGACCTCATTAAATGCTGTTTATGAACATCGTCCTAGTATCATTCATATCTGCTCCTAAAGTGTGTTCATAAGCGTAGATGTGGTATCGCAGTGAGAAACTGTTAAAATTTTATACTTCCAATAAAGTACCCATGCCTCTTCATAAGTAAAATAAGTTTTCTATCATCCGTTCGAAGATTTAATAAACTAGTTATAGCATCGATACTGTGAAAAGCTACTCACACGTGTTCATGAATTGTTTTATCGTTAAAGTAATTCATTATACCCTACTTAATTTTAACACTGCTCTAATTTGTATTTTAGAAACTTTGAATATAGTTAAAAATGCAATAAATTTTGGCCTACAGTATTAAATGCATTCCTTTACTTGAAAAAGTAAATTCAAATATCACAACAGTATTTTACATGATTTTATGTTGTTACATTTCTTTACTTTAAACTTCTTAATACAGATATTAGATTTCAACGATGCTATTTATTATTAACCGCTTAATTATTTTTCAGCAAGCAAGATCTTCTGTACATACAAATGACATAATTTTCAGCAATACTTGGATACACTGTGTTCAACATTATGTTTTAACAGTAATGAATTACGACACACTAAAGACTAAACCACAGCCGTATACAAAAGGAATATTAACATAACTTTTCATTAGAATCCATTTCTATCGGATGTTAAGCTTTATAATGATTTTTACTACGGGCAGGGGGTATTATATTCTCATTTAGAGACAGGTCTTGTCCTTATAATTCCACCACGGTGTTGTATGGAAAAATAATTTACACTCGAATTCCTCACATAATTCCAAATTTTTTATACCAACTCCAAAACAAATATTGATCATGCACAAAAACTCATCTGTATTTTTATAAAATCCTCTTATAAGTATATCATATATTTTACATTTTATTCCTAAAATTCTCTATGGAAAAAAACGGAACAGAAGGAAAATATAAAACTTCCGGCATTGCAGAAATGGCGAATTCTCGACCAGACTGTTGTAAACTAGTATGAATAATATAGAATCAAATTTTGTATTATTTAAATATGTGATATACCAAGACCTATTTTAAAGGCATTACCTTTGCTGTAATTTTTCTTCCTCTTATTAATCTATGTGTGTGTGTTGTGTTTTTGCCTAATCGAATTACCTTTTTAAAACAGAATGCATTTCTTTGGTAGGTTAAGGTGGCCATGCATGATCATAAAATCCTCAAGGAAAAAGTTTGAGGATTTCCATGAGGATTTCCCCAACTGAACCCTCGCACACACGTGAAATGTTTTCCAATCGGGGTTTCAGGAACTTGCATTCCCCCCAAAGGTCTCAAGGCTTCCACATACACGACAGGGAAATCCTCAAGGTTTGGACTGAGCAGTCAAAACCCCGAGGAATTCCTCTACGTGTATGGGTACCTTTAACCCGTCGTTGGTCGCACCAATTTGAGTAACGCCATTGGTCGCACCAATTTGAGTAACGCCAGTGGTCACGCGTGAGATTTTTTCTCACACTACCCTTTTCCGCTGTTTTAAGTTGTCTACTCAATAATAACTCTTCAAAATTGTTTCTTTTCAAGGAATTGTATTAATATTTAGCAATCACGAACAAGGAAATTACAATTAAAATAAATATTTTATAGCCTTTTTTTCAGGAAAATTAATAGCGAAAGTGAAATAAAAAAATCATACCTACTTTATGAATCAAATTTATAAAAAGCATAATATTTATACTTTATTAGAACGTCAACTGCATGTCTTATAAAATAGACGGCATGGCCCTGGTAAATAAAATATTATACTAGAAGTCTTTATTAACACAGCATTTGAGGCACACGTAAGTTGTTTGTTCGGAACAAATAGGTCGAGCACAGGAAACACAACTCTTTTTTGACTTCCAATTTTTTCTTTGAGGACAGAATGCACAAAATCCGGCGGTTTCAATATTTCATTTGATTCTTGGGGAGACTTCAACTCCTGTTATTTGGCTAATTGCCCTTCGCAATGCGGGTGACAAGTTTGGAACTGAATAATGGATCACCAGGTGAGGTTTCATGAGTTCCAATGCTAATTCCTTCAAGAAGGCTCGTCTAGCCATCTTATTGTTTGTATTTACAGTATATATAATTTGGCTGTTGATACCACCAATGTTCATGATCGAAAAAAACATGTCGATGGCCATCTGCGACTTATTCTCGAAACAGAGTACTCACCTTTGAGTTCTTCGACTACGTCGACACCACCCTTAGTGAGATTATAAAAAGGAATAATCTCTGTTTTAGAGAGGACGCCAGAATCTTCATCTATTTTGTTATCATTGTGCAAAGAGGAATAAAGAAGAACATTTATGCCTTTCTTTGGAATAAATAGGTGCCTTTCTTTGGAATAAATAGATAGGTGGCACTTATTATTTTTTGGTCTTTTTTATTTTTTGTTTGTTAGCGCTGCTAACAAAAAAATTGCAAATAAAATTAGGCGATAAACGTACTCACATCATTGCGTTATCTATAAATATAACACAAACGCTAGTGGTCTCTTGGTGAGAAACGCTCTCACGTGATGCAAACGCCAGTGGTCGCGCGATGATACAAATGCTCACACAATGGACACCTAGGTCAATAGCAGGCTGTTTGAAGGTCAAACAGCCTGCTTCAGGTGCCTGAAGGGTCACTTTCAAGTAAGGGTGCAATTTTTATGACAAGCGTGAGAGAAACGCTCATAGCGCGACCAATGACGGGTTAAGTAGAACTGGATTTGTGCTCAATTTTCAGTTATTTCAGCGAGCTCCAGAAGTAAGAATTTAAAGAGCCGTGATTACCTGCTAGATTTTCCTACTTTCGCATCAAGTTTTTATGCAGTTTGAGAGTCCCTCATCTGAAAATCCCATACACAAAATGCTGTAAAATGGGTGATCTGTTGTTGTTGTTGTTGTTACTTATGGCCGACGAGAACTTAATCCGTACAAGTCTGGCCACTCACCCAACATACAAAAAATATGAAAACACGGGCCAATATATAACATTAACAGCTAACGTTGCCCCCCCCCCCCAAAAAAAAATGAAAAAAAAATCTCTGGACTGTGGCCGCCATTGTCCCGAAGCCTATGTGGACGTCTTCCGGAACTTCCTAAAAGGGGGCATTAAGAACAACAACATAAACAAGAATTGTTTGCTATACAGAAACATTTAAGGAAAGTATTTCCTATTTTCAACATGTTTTCTTAAATAAATTAATGTTTACGCTGTGTTCATAAAAGTTTTTAGTTTTACAGGTTAAATTTTTCATAAACTAGTATTAAAATAAATACTCTCAAAGGTAAGCAATGAAAGATTTCAGATATCTTAAATGAAACTATGCTTCAGGAGCATTTAATACAAACTGTAATACAAAGCAATACGATTTCTTCCCACCTCACTTCTTTCAATAAAAGTCAGAAACTTCCCTTGGTAAAACAAACCTCTCAATTCTTTATATTGATACTAGCGGCCCGTCCCAACTTTGTCCGGGTTGAACAAAATATTATACCAATAAATTTCCAGTTGATAGCCAATAAATTGCAAAAATTTTTTTACCTTAATAATAACCTAAATAATACCTTAATATAATTTTATGTTAGTTAATAATTAAAATAAATTTTTTAAAAGAAAAAGGCGTGCCGGAGAACGGCTAGGTTCGAACCGCTAGTGTCAGAACAGAAGCCCACCGCGATAGCAAAACGATAAGGATCGTTGAAATCTTCGGAGCAAAAAGCGGTAGAGGTCAGTAGCGGAAACAATGGCGGTTGTTAGGATTAAGCCTCTAACTTTATTTCTACTGATCAGATATACATAATATATAGCCTATGTCCATCTGTAATAATGTACCTTTCAAACAGTGAAAGATTTTTTCAAATAGGTACAGTGGTTCTGAAGATTACCCTCCACGTACAAAATCGCTCTCTCTCTTTATATATAAGTATACATATAACTTCATAGTGTTAAAATATTCCCATAATTTACCTTGTTCAACTTTCAATCCCGAATATGTCGGTTGAGATATGCAATTAAATTAACTAATTTAAAGTAACACTGAAATATTGGAGCAGATATTTTGAAATTTTCTTTACTTATGCATTTTCTCTATAATTTACTCTGCAGAAATAAAAGTAATGAGGTTCTCGTAAGAGTGACGTGTGAAAGCTTATCAAAATGCCAGACGCATACGGGATTGTATGTCAAATTCATGTACGCCAGTCATTTATCAAACTTTCCAAAGAATTTTATAACTAAGAAATAGTGGCACAAATTCTTGAAAATTTAATTCTTTAAGCCTGAACTTCACATACCTTATAAAGCATGCATAAACTTTTTCCATAAAATTTACAGCATTTAAAACATTTATGTAAATATTTATTTTATCTCTTGATCTCGAATTTCTAGTAATAAAAGAAAACACCTGAATGATCATAGCATAAATGTGAAAAAAAACATCTACAGCAGAGAAAATAATTGGATGAAATCCATACCATAATAGGCATACCATAAATATAGTCTAAATAGATAGAGCACCAATTAACATTTTGCTCCAGAGTAAAAAGTAATTAGGATATCCGACTTCGTTCGGAGCAGTTTTATTTTTCAAATACTGTACTTGCAAAAATTTCTGATTTGTTTTTCGAAGGAATACAGCCCCAAAATATGAGAATGAGAAAAATATAGACCATAACTATGCAACATTTTAGAAAATAGAGGATTGTTTTATCGAAGTTTAGAAAATTTTTAAATACACGACTCTAAAAAAAAAAGTTAAGAATATATCATTAATTCATTTTAATCAGACGTATATAAAACACTCGTGAGTGTAATGACCAAAAAGCTAATTAGCATTTTAAAATCTAAGAGAAATATGCAATTACATGTAAATATAATATATATGCGATTATATGCAATTACATGTAAATTTTTAGTAATTTCTCATAAGTTTTTTTATAAATAAAGCGAACAAATCAACAAATAATAGACCTAAAGCCATGGGCTTGTGGCGGCCCATTGGTACAGAGCGCTGGTTTTCGATGCTAAGGGTGCTCAGCGCGAATCCTGGCGTCCCGCCACGAAAAATGCCTCCGTTCGTGTCGTGCCTTCATAGGAGGTAATGCTGTCCGCCTGTATGGTGCCCCCATGATAAAATGGGCAGTAAAATTGCGGCGTAGTATAGGCGAATGTTTGACTACAAGTGCCTCCGCATTGAAAAAAAAAAAAAAGACCTACAGCCAAATCTGTAATTCATTACATTTTCAGTATTAGGAAATACCTAAATGAAAAATTTCATAGACGTATCATCATTATAATTTTAGGTATCACAATAGTCGTTCACATTATTGATTATGCTGCCCAAATGGTATCGTGGATACTGTCCTACGCTTCCATGCTGTGGGCTTAGGTTCGAATCCCGAATAAGTCTTGGTCGTTACCGGGATGTCCCCTAATAGGGAACAATCTGAATTTTTTTCAAATATGATAAAGTATCAGTATAAGGCTTTTGTGAATAAAATTTCCTTGTTTTAAAGGGACTATATGATTTATTTCCTTAACAAACTTTAAGATATTTTTTGGATGATTTTATTAAAATATAGGGTTTTTTATAGTTACAAAAAGCTTATTTAAAGAAAGAGCCTACAGGCATCATTGAGCCTGCTTATGTGACTTCCAGCATTGCACCTGACCGACGGTTAAACGTCGTCAGATACGATAAATAACTTTCACATAAAAATGACGGGCGCAGTGTTTACAGTTGGCAAGAGCAGCGGGGTATTCATCTGAATGTCACTGGTTCGATGCTTATCGCTGACAAATTCCGTGCCTTTTACATTAATGGCGGCTGGTGCGCCTGAAATATGTCGTGGCTGCAATGTCCTCCAAATTCTCAAAATTACCTCTGGATGTGCGGGGTCAAGTGTTCTTGTCTGGTCACTTGACTCGGTTCAAAATTATGGGACTGGTCCTTTGGCCAAGTGGGACTCCGAACCTTGTGGTGCCAGTCAAAACAGGAACCACACCTTCATCGCCCATAGCCTTCGGGACTTAATCTGATGTTGCTGTCGGTCAAGTGGCATAAGCAACAACAACATAAATATGAAATACATCCCCTTACGTGTAAAAGTAAATTTGAATGTCCCCACCGTATTTTAAATCAATGCTGTTCTATTTATTTACTTTGAACCACGTGTTATGGCTATAGATTTCAATAATGCTATAAATTACCATATCGCTTAATTATTTTCAGTAAGCAACGTCGTCTATATGTGCAGATAACATAAATTTCAGCTATACTTGCATACGACTCACTGTGTTCAACAGCATTTTTTAACAGTAGTGAATTATGACGCAATAAAGACAAAATTCTGTCCTTAAGGGGACAGTGGACCTTCAGACATAACTTATTTTGTTTTGAATGGATTTACTTGAAATTTAAATGTGATTAGTACCATAGATAAGTAAAAGTGGTTAAAATTTAATGATGAAATATTAATGATTTATGAATTATGAATTATTAATTATATCAAAAATTGGCCTAAATAAAAATGTTCCATGCGCATTTCTTTTGCATCTAATATGGTAATTTTCATTTACAGGATACCTTATAGAACTAACAATGAAACTTATTGCTTATTTAAGAATTCATTAAAAATATAAAGCAAAAAATAATAATAGGGAAAACACCCTTTTTTATTACGCAAAATACTTATAAATCAACTTTTCAAGTACAAAATTTAGAAATTATAAGCTACGAAGCATAATTATTTTCAAAAAGATTTATTTTATATACAGTTAAGTATATAAAACTTAAATTTCAAAGCAATACGATAGTTAGAAACGCTCCTGGAGCAGTTTGAATATTCGTATGACATGAAAATTTTTATTTTGAGAAAAACACATTTAAAGTTATTGCCATTAGTAACCACATAATATCCAAATTAAATACAAATGCCTCTAACTAGGAAAGTAATAATATAAATTAAAAATTCTTTTTGCAACACATTCCTACTCGTCCGTAGTTTCACAATTCAATAAAATAAAAAAAATCGAATTTTTTGTACAAATTTCACAATTTTGAAAGTTCACTGTCCCCTAAAACAGAACGAATATTAACATAACTGTTCATTAGAATTCATTTATAACGGTTTTTAACCTCTAAAAAGATTTTTATTGAGAACGGTATTTTATATTATAATTTAAAGCAATTCCTTGTCCCTATAAATCCCCCCCCGGTGTTGTATGGAAAAAAAATGCCACTCGACTTCATCTTATAATTCATACTTTTTCATACCAACTACGTAGAATGTTGCCAGTACATTATTTCGTCAAATGATTCTCAATTTGTAATGGACACCTTCTCATTTATCTATATAAAAATCATCAGGATTCTTTTCAACTGGACGGTGATACTATAGCCAAAAATTACTAGTACCCGAGGGCAGATGGTGGCCGAAGGGTTAGGACACTGTCTTTTGATACCAGAGTCGGTGGGTTCGAGTTCCACTTTTGGCATGGATGTCTATAACCTTTCAGAATCTGCTATAAACAGTAGGTCCTGATCTAATTAGCCCTCACGTAGCCAAAAAATTTACTGTGGCCCTCCAAAGCAAACCAATACCCGGGATCGAACCTAAATCTTCTAACACTGAAGAATTTTACATCTTTAATTTTTTTAAAAATTTATTTTAATTCGTTTAGCTCTAAGTAATGCAAACGGTCAAGAAATGCAGAACAATGACCATAGTGGAATCACAGTTAAAAATTTTTGAAGCCTATAATCAAGGTGCATTTTAAACGGAGAAACTTAATTTTCGAGAGCATTATGATGAATGGAATTTGAGAAAATGTTCTCAAATTACCTAAATTAATTTATTTTTCCAAATTTGAATTTTTTGGAAATTGAATTATACGATAAAAATACTTCTCACATGAGTAATTCAAATAAAGCATCCACATAACACATTAATTTTTGTCAAGGGTTGACAGGCGCTTTCTTACACCCTATTCACTATATTTTATTATGAACTCAGCTGATGACATCTTGATGCTGTAGGGCCCATATATTATATTTTATGAATGAATTCCCTTTGACATTCTAAAGCCTTGGATTCCATGTTCTTGACATTTGACTAGCTGCTTATTGGCATCAATTTAATCGTTATAAGCTGATGGAGAACAGCGCAATAAAGAGAATAATATATGACTTATGTAGAAGGATCATGGAATGAAATTCATCAACTAGAATTGGACAACACATTGCTTTGGGGATTAAACTAATATAATTTTATACGTGTTAAATATACGTATATATATAGTCTTGCATGAGTAAAATATGTTTTAATGAAAGTTAAATTTTCCCTATGGATTGGAATAGCATGTATCCAAAGAATGCGGGTCCAAGAATGAATGTATATATATATATATATATATATATATATATATATATATATATGAAACAAATTTAATCCTTTTAAATACTCCTAACATGCTTTTTCCAAATTCGTTTATCTTATTGCAACAGAATACCGTCCCCTTAACCTTGGATTGCGACCTAAATTCAACCAATATAAATCTATTTTTCCCCTAAAGCTGTTGCACGCGCGGACCATTATATAAGCATTCTATAACGGGCATCGCGAGTTCATCACCTCATATGACGTGATTTAATCACGTGTCCGTTTCGGACAAATTAGAAGTTTGATAGACCCGTACTCGGGAGAGAAATTGCGCGATTCAGTGCTCTTTGTGTTCGAATCATGAAACTAACATGACGTAAGTTGAGCCTCCGTCCATATTTCGCAGTGCTCTGCGCTGCCGGGGCCTTTTTGCCCATCATCGGTGGAATTAAACTTGTTATAATCCTACTAGAAGATGTCCAGCATCATTTCGGTAAATAAAACACTATTTTGTGACCTGATATTGGAATTGATTTCATGGCGTTGGACTCAGTTACTCTCTCCATTTGCCAGCCACTTGTGCCTGACTACAAAATTGATGATTCAACGGCCAAGTTATTTGCCTACTTACGACTACGCCTATTGTTATCATTACATTTTAGCTCGGCAGCAAGTGAACCTGTTTATCGAAAACTGGGACAGATATTTTCCCTCCTTTCTTCGTGTGTTTTTGGTTACCCAAGGTCGAGCGCATTTCGGCGTTTTCAGAGTCTCCTTCCAGCAGTTTCGTTTTGAGTCGCATGTTTCGACCAGATTTTCCTCCGCCAATGTTTTCATCCTGCGTCTCCAAAAAGTGTGATCGTCAATCAGTGCTTCGACGTACTGTGAAAGAAGAAAAATTTTGTACATGTGAAAATTCGAACGTCGGCGCTGGGTTTTTTTTCGTAGTGATCATGCTTCAAGTCGTCATGTCTCGTGAATTTTGTGTTTTCGTGATGTGTCAGATGTTCGAGTCTGGCGTAATTGTGACAATGACGTTGATTTGGAAACGGAAGAGGAAGAAATATTGTAAACCAAAACATTAGAGATGGATGCTGCATTAGAGAGAACTCTCGGACATCATGTAAATATAGAGGAATGACGCCAAGGACTTTTACGAGATTACAAATGTGCTGAAGATTTCATCTTCTAATTAAATTGAATATTGATTTTAAAATAGTAATAAAAAATTAAAATATGATATAAGGATTCTTTAGGTAAGTTGGGATTTGTGAAGTAATTTTAAAAGTGAAGTGTTTTTAATTGAGTTATATTATAATAAAAAATATTATGAGTGCATTTTGATGTAGTGAATAAAATGTTATTGATATTATATGTTTTAAATTTGGTAATAGTAGAATTGTGTTAGTAAAGTTGAAAAAATATCAGTAAATTAACATAATCTATCAAGTAAATAATGACTTAAATTTTGAACAAAGTATGAGTAACTTTAATATGTTTTCTTAGAGATAATTCATAAAATAAATTGATAAAGAACAAGGGGATGAACAATAAAAAATAAGAAAATTGAATTTTTGAATATATAACTGTGTATTGATAATTTGAGATTTAATTTACTAATTTTAATATATGTTAATCATCTCATTTATTGTGCATTTTAGTTTCAGTGATTAATTTTTAACGTTTAAAGTTACCAATTTTGATATATTCCATAACATTTAGTGTATATTTTTGTTTCATTGTGTGATTTTAATAGGTGTAGTTTACAAGTGATTTAAAGTTATATTTAATTTTGTGTTTTTGTGGTACATTTATTGCAACGCGTTGGACGTTGATTAGCAATGCGAACTGAGAGTGTGATTAACAAAACAGGGACTGAGATTTATTAACCTCAGATAAAAATTTTAGGAAACAAATTCGCTCAAGTACCACAAATCATTTAGTGTATTTTTTTAAATGTTTTTTGATATTCTTTATTTTGTAGTGGATATTTTGATATTTTTTATTTTATAATAGTAATTTTGATAATTTTGAATTTTGATGAATCTTGAAATTTTTAAATATTGATAATTTTGTATCCGGATACTACCCAGTCAAAAATATGAAAGTAATAGTGAATTCCTGATGTATGCTAAAGTGATCCTGTATTTCCCTCTCATGACCTTTTATATATTTTTTCCCCTAATCTATCCTATTATTACTAGAACGTGCCATCTTCTAACTAAATTTGATTATTGAATGATTGAAAACAATTTGCACCGAATTAAGTCAAACAATTTTTTTCTTCGGGTAATCTAACCTCAACTTAATTGAAATTTAATAACTTGTGAGTCGGTTAGACCCCGACCAAAATTTAATTTAATACAAATCCCAATTGAGTCGGTTAAACCCCGACCATAATTTAATTTAATACAAATCCAATTCAGTCGGTTAGACCCCGACGACAATAATAATAAATCTTTGTGATTCGGTTCGATCCCGAACGCAAAATAATCCTCGAACAACCCAACACAATGGTAGCTCAGTGGGCCTGAATTTAGTGCGTTTTTGCCGGGCCTCTTCGGAATATCACACCGCAGATTGTCACATTTGGAGACCTAGGCTAAATTCATTGTTCCAGTGGTGTAAATCCATTTCTTCCTAACTAAAAAAAAATTAGTGTTGAGTGTTTTGGTTGACTTAGAATTTTAAAACAACTTATAAGAGAATTATTTTTAAAATCGTGCTTTTCCTAATTGAATTGTATTTTTAAAATTTATTTTATTAACTTGTTTCATTGGTGCATTTGAAAAAAATTATATTGGAAAAACCTCTGGAGATATTTACCAAGAATTTAACTAATTAACTTTAATAACCACCATGAAGCCTAAACCTGAACAGCGACCAAACGCATGAACCAGAGATCCATTTCCTTTATGATTTTATTTATTTTTGGGGTGCCTAACATCTCTTGGCTCCATTTAAGGAAAAAAAATCTTTTAAAACTTCTCCTTAGAAAAACCTATAATTTATAAAACCCCTGGATCTCATGAATGTAACCCGACTATGACAATTTATTTTTTTTCTTCTTTTGAGAGTTTGAGTACTTATTTCATAAAAAACAAGCGTTGTAATTTATTGTGTTCCTTAATAAGTATATTTTTTCATTCCATTCTAAAGTGTATATTCAAGTTTTATGAACATTGACCTACTAACATACTCATCTTAACATGTAACAAGTGTATTGATATTTTTATTTTGTTTTGTAATACTTTGTAATATATTGTATGATATTGCCATGTCTGGTGCGACCACAGAGGTGACATTCTAAATTCTAAAATCCTAAAACAAATGTTTTCAAAAATTACTCCTCAAAAATGTTATTCCCAAATTTAATCGTTTTATTATACACGGTTCTCGCCTGATGGAGAGCCTTGCTGAGGGAGTCGGCCCCTCATGCAAGTCTTTTCCGGAGGGGGGGGGGGAATTGAAACAAATTTAATCATTTAAAATACTCCTAACATGCTTTTTCCAAATTCGTTTATCTCATTGCAACAGAATACCGTCCCCTTAACCTTGGATTGCGACCAAAATTAAACCAATATAAATTTATTTTTCCCCTAAAGCGGTTGCACGCGCGGACCATTATATAATTATTATATAACGGGCATTGCGAGATCATCACCTCATATGACGCGACTTAATCACGTGTCCGTTTCGGACAAATTAGAAGTTTGATAGACCCTTACTAGGGAGAGAAATTGCGTGATTCAGTGTTCTTTGTGTTCGAACCATGAAACTAACATGACGTAAGTTGAGCCTCCGTCCATATCTCGCAGTGCTCTGCGCTGCGGGGGTCTTTTTGCCCGGCATCGGTGGAATTAAACTTGTTATAATCCTACTAGAAGATGTCCAGCATCATTTCGGTAAATAAAACATTATTTTGTGACCTGATATCTCCTTCCATGGCGTTGGACTCAGTTACTCTCTCCATTTGCCAGCCACTTGTGTGTGAAAACAGCCTGACTACAAAATTGATGATTCAACGGCCAAGTTATTTGCCTACTTACGACTACACCTATTGTTATCATTACATATATATATATATATATATATATATATATATATATATATATATATATATATATATATATATATATATATATATATATATATATATGAATATGTATATATATATATATACATACATACATACATACATACATATATATATAACCGCCTTAATGGCTGTTCTTAAAAATGGGATATGAAATTTCCCATTTTAAAGAGGGAATCGCTAAAATGGACCCCGTAAGTTAAAGGTTAAGATTTTCATGGTATACTACTTTCTCCAAGGGATTGTACGCCCTATTAACCAAAATTTATAAGCAATGTATTTAAAATATTTATTATTATAATCCATTTATTCTGCTGGAATAATTAGAAGAACAACTAGACGGTACATTAACTTTCAGGATGCATACACAATTTATATCACTTAAATATCAACTAATACGATGCTAATACTATGCTACAACTTATACAATACTGCAATAACCCACATACTACTACTTTTAACCTAATCTAACTACCATTACATTAAACTGTTGCGAATTATCCAATGACCCATCATGTTATGTTCAAGACACTATTTTCTAAGGTTTACTTCCTCATCTAAGTGCTTAATTTGTTTAAGTACACATCGAAATGTTGGAAAGTCAACTGACTTTGATTTTATAGTTATAACGGATTAACACAATACACTCAAACTGTTCTCTGCGAGAAATTTTAATTGAGCGAAAAAGATTTTTTTCGCTCTTGATTTAAAAGATACGTTATATTGAGCATATAACATTTAAAATAAATAATAATTACTAGTGCCAACGGAAGTTAGTAAATGAGTGCAGGAATGTTTAATAGGAACAATGTTTATGGTTGAATTACAAAATATTAGTCATGCTGAAATTTCTTATTTTGAGGGGTATATGATATTTAATCTCTACAGCACACAAAATACTCTTATTCAAAAGATTTTGAGGAAATTTCCTTTTTAATATAAATTAAAATTATTAATACCAATTCATAAAAAAGCATTTGTCATCTTTTTAAATAAATATACCCTCGGAAGAATGGAAAACATTGCGAATTCACAGAAGATTGAATTGAACAGAAAATATGATATTGTCACTTATTTTACGGTAGAGAGATGATACCTGTCAAACTGAACATTGATTTCTTTTTATCAGAAACACTGTTTAAAGCCAATTTTGTATTAAAACTCAAATGCAACCCCTAGCTTAATGAATAAACTTCATAAAAATATTTAACTGAAGGAAGAAAACGCTTTTCAAAGAAAATGATAGTGTTGAAAAATATATTACATGGTTCTTTCTACAGATAGAACTAACACGTATGTTACCACAACAATACAAGTTTATTTCAGAATATTAAGAAATTTTAATACATCGACTAAAATATGCACTTATAACGTGAAGTCTGGGGATAAAATGGCATATTCTTTTACAAATAAACCATACATATACATATAAATTAGTAGAACATTACAGTATTCTCAAAAATACAAAAAAGTTGCATTGCGGCATTTAAGCAGTTCATGTTACCAGGAAAAGCATTAAAATAAGAATTTCGTATGCCGAAAGAGTTGTATAAGTGGATAATTCCCCAATTTGTGGACTGATACGTGCATGATTCTAAACCTTAGATGCATTTTGTCATTAAAATGTATCTTAATTGTATACCTTTTCCTAAGATATATTTGCATACCATATAATTATACATTTATATTTTGTTAGCATTTCTTTTTATATAATTGGATGTAACGTTTTTCGGTCAAATTTATACGGATAATGCCTTTTAAATTTTGGTGTTACCTAGACATTCAGAAGGCCATCAGCTGAAAACGAACTCGACAATTTGGAATAGAAACTTTAGATTTAAGGGGTGAAAAATGTTTTATCAGGTCATACTAAGATATCTTATTTTCTTCCGCTCCTGGCGTATGTATTTGGAAATAAATGATGCCACATAGGTTAAAAAATAGGAAATAGATTCATTTAAGTTTAACATTAGCATAGAAAAAATATTTTCTTTTACGTATAACTTCTACAGATATTATATAAAAGATGCCTATATCTGCCACAACATAGATGAAGAGGAGGGAACTAGATCATCCAGAAAAATGAATCATTTTGCAAATAGTTCGCCAGATTATTCCAATTTCACTTTATTTTTGAAATCACGTGAATGGCCATGTCATTAAATCCTTCAACAGGTCTGAAAAGCATAGGAATATTTAGGGAACTATTGGATTCAATCTGTAACAATATTATCAACCCAATCATTTCGTAAACATGAGATATATTTACTATTGCTCATTCTTTTATAGGAGGGAAATCACTGAGGAGCTATAAATTTATATTCACGGTCCATTACAAAAATGAAAATTGTTCTTATCAAAATAGGACAAAAATCTTAACAACTGTTTTACAAAACTGTGTATGTGTATTTGCTTTAAATACTTTAACTTCTTCCAACGATGTTTTTTTAATATAACCTGTACACATACATACACACATCACACACACAAACACACACACATGTATATATATATATATATATATATATATATGTATATATATATATATATATATATATATATGTATATATATATATATATATATATATATATATATATATATATATATATATATATATACATATATATATACATTGTAGATATTAAATTATTGCTTGTACAATTTAATATGTAATTGATATATACATGCATACTCAATTAAATATACTTAATTATTTATAATGTATTCATTTTGTTCTTTCTACAAAAACTGAAAAAAACACTTAATACTTGTTTTCTGAGATGTGTATCATTAAAAATTCATAACTCAAATTAAAAAAAGAAAATTTGAATAAGTAAATATCATCTATGCATTAAGCGAATTTTAACGTCTCATGAAATATTTATTTATTTATATACGGACAGTACTTTTGGAGGCATTTTCCAACATGTAATATCTTTTTAAGCTCAAATAAATATTTAGAAAAATGACTCTTCCCTAGTTGCACACACATTCCTATATATTTAAAACTATCGTTTCGTCTCAGTGAGTATATTGCCTTCAATTTTTCTTTCTGTGTGATTAGACGTGAGCCGCAAATGCTCATTTTTTTCATGTTATCCGCCGGATTCGATTCCGGATCATCTGGGGACGCATTTGAGAAACCGAACCGGAAAATCGAAGGTGAGAAATGGACGCACAAACTTTGGCGTATACGTCACTTTGTTTCCTGTCAGTTCTTACTTTAAAGTACCTTGAGATGAACGATCATTTTTTATGGCTTTTATATATTTAACTCGATTTTTTCAAACTTCAAGTCCGAATTTTTCTATAAATGGCTAGTGGCATTGCATTAAGTATTGCTGTATATAGTTGTGAATATTTGTAAATATTTTTCGCTTATGTTTATTTTGTGTCACATACTGTTTATTTGCTGTTATTGAGCTGTAGATTTCAATATGTGAGATTTTGGAGATCTAGGAGTCAAAATTGGCGATATTTAGCGTGTTAGGACAGCCAAGGAGATTTCACCTGGGGGAGGGGGATTACCAAGCTCTGGAAGTTTCCATTTTTAGAGCTATAGAGAATGTCATTAAATGCATATAAACATCCTAAGGTCGGCTTCTGCAGTTCAGAATCGTTCATTTCTCTGTTGGTGCGTGGGTGCTCTCCAAAGCCTGTTATTGTGCCTTTGTGTATTGTTTCAAATCTGACTTCATTTGTTAAATTTCATTGTAGTCCTCAGAGGCTGTTTTTTACTGTTATCACCTGTTTACATCTAAAAAGCATATAAACTTCTGTCGATCTCATGTGGTGTTATCAATCAAATATTGACGAACGAGAAATGCAGTAGTATTTTCCGTTGTTAAATAAATGACTACATATAAATACAAAAGAATGCATACATATCTCCTTTAATGTATCAAAATTTAGTGCGTAAATACACTTTCAGGGTTACATACACATGCATATCATATGATGCAAATAGCGTACTATATTCATTATGCCAGGAAGAAAAAATAAACTTAAGAAGGCTTAACAAAATAAAATTTAAACTCCATTTAATATACAGTAATTTTTACATGCTCAATTCAATCACCACTTCGGAAATGTTATGCCAAAACCGCTACTTTGGTTTTAACATAAGAGCTTAAAGAGAGTAAATGTTTTATTTAGTGACACTATTAGTGAGTAATTACAGTGAGTGTAACGAACAGAACATGCCAGATATATTCGTTTGAAATCGTGAAAAAAAAATGTAATTAAATATTCACTTAAACATTTTGTCATCAACAGTTATGGAATATTCAAGGTGGGAAGCCTACATTCTTATAGACATCATCTGGAACTGTAAGTCTGGAGGGTAATTATACAAACGTCAAAATCCTCAGTTCATGCATGTTAATAATTCAAGCTATTAAAATTGGAATAACGCTAAAAATTATGAAGATTTTTGGCCTAACAAATTAAAAATAAATCACTCTACAATAAAAAAAACCTTCTATACCTAAATTATCCTTATCACAGAAAAAGCATAAAAGAAATTATCTAGGAATTCCTTGAAATCTCTATTTAATACTTTTGCTAAGATGAAAAAAAAAAGATATTAACGTTTTACCTCGTGACATTTTGAAATATTTTTTTTCCCTGAGAAGTAAAAAAGGAAGAAAGCAAAAGCTAATTAGAAAGATAACGGACAACAAACAAATAAATATTTAGAAATTAAAAAAAAGCCTGAAAAAAACGCAACGGGTAAAAAAAATTAAAACAAGGGGGAAGAATCAGATGACAAACCTGGATTAAAAATGAAGACACAAATTGAAAATGCAAGAAAACGGCATACAAAATAAAATGATAAAGAACAGAAAAAAAGACTAAAATAGCAATTAAAATCGGTGAACTGAAATAATAGTATTGGAAGGTACAAGAAGTATCATGGAAGTTCAAATAAAAAACACAAACTGGAAATTAGATATTTAATTTTTATCTTTCCGGAACTGCTTTGGTGAGGCTTTTCCAATTATAACCAATAAATCGTCGGAATGAAATTGAAGAAAATGATCAGTTGATTTATAGCAATGCGATAAAAGGAATCTAATACGTACTGTGCTAAGAAAAGGGGTTTTATTTTAACTGTAGCTAATTTGCTCTAAGTAGACATATTTATAATAAGAAATAAGTTTATATAAGAGTTGTTACTTAATGGAAAAAAATAGGATACATAATGTTTTCTGGCAAAAACTTTTGAACGCTGGTATAAAAATTTGTATTTGCTTTAATCTTAGGTCCAATAACTAATCAAAGGGTAAGTAACTTTCATTTCGGATATAAGCTAAAGAAAAATTAAACCCATCTAATATACAAAAATCCCTAACAATCTTATTATGAAAAAAAGTTTCAATCACATTTACTGTAAATTAAAATAATATATTAAAAATAAAAAACATATACATTAAAATAATTAAAAATTGTTTTTTAATTATTATTATTAAATTTATTTAGATCCATTAAAATATTTTTGGATTCGTTGCTAAAGTAATTTTTATAACAAATTCAAAATATGTATAAAAAAATTAACTGTCATACGAACTTCGAATTTATTTCTTTTAATTCCTCCTTATGTAAAATTTTAAGTTTTTAATTTGTGTTTGGGATTTTTATTTTACTGTGACATAATACGCTATCATTATATGAAGATATACATTATCCAAGCAGGATTACATACATACACTTTCGCTACGGAGTACATTCAAATTAAATACCAAGGTCAATGCAATGAATGCCATATATATATATATATATATATATATATATATATATATATATATATATATATATATATATATATATATATATGACACGGAGCGTGCTTTTGGTCCCGTGTTTAATTCGATGTTATGCAGTCAATACATACATTAAATAACTAGGCGAGTGGCGAGGCCATAAAGGAAGTAGTCCAATTCTTAATAACTTCATATTTATTAAACTTCATAAGTTGACCACTCTCCAGGTTGATTTCCACGCTTCGCCATTTATTAATCTTCTCGGCACGGCTGCCGCGAGCTTTCGCTCTCAACGAAATTCGCACCCGATCTGCAACCAAAAACTCAATTTCCTCCGAGCTCCTGCTGCACGGCGCATGTGCAGACCTTAAACTTGGTCATCTGGGCCCTCAATATCGCTGATCGTGCATTTTTAACTTCGCGCTCAAAACCTTTACACTTCAAAAAATAAACCCTCTCGCCTAGAATTATTCGCTTTCCGCTCAAAGTCGCTTTTAAAAGATGATTTTCCCCACAGCAAAATACGCGCGCTTTGTAAATGAAATGTTAGATTCTTATTATTTTAAACCCAATTTCCCCGTACTCCTTAACTATATTTTGACAAATCAGTTATGTTTTGACATATATATATATATATATATATATATATATATATATATATATATATATATATATATATATATATATATATATATATATATATATATATATATGTGTGTGTGTGTGTGTTTGTGTGTGTGATAAATACAACGATCATTGTATGCAACTAATGTCAATATATATATATATATATATATATATATATATATATATATATATATATATAAATCGTAGCGGATATTTTTAAAGACAAAATAATGTAGAAGAAAATATTCAAATTAAATACAACGGTCAATGTATGCCATTAATTTGTATGTTTAATGTTCATGTAAGGTTTACATAAGATTCGATTCACAATAATCGAAATTTAAGTAAATGAATTTAAAGAATCCACGTAAGATATGCTAATTGCAACATAGGCTGTTGGTATAAATACTGAGCAGCTAAATTAAAGAAGTGTCGAAGGAAGTGAAAGGAGGAGTAGAGCTGTTGAAACGAAGTATCGAGCTGGAGCTAGGCCTAGAATCTGGTTTGTGTATATTTGAGTTTTGCGAGCGGCCGCTCGAGGCGTATAGCTAGGTTGCTTCTAACCTACACGAGTTCTCGTTAGGCGAAAGTTATTTAGTGGTCAGAGGCCAAAGTTTACGAAGCAGCATTTCTGGTTGACTTTCGAAGTATCTGTGATTATTTCAAATTGTATTTTCCTTGCATGAGTAGTTATAGTAGTGAGAATATTGAATTGCATTTCCTTGCAAAAAATGTGTATACAACCCGTACCAGAAGTACGCATTATTTATGTTGAACAGAAAAGTTATGCGTCACTTTGAAATAAACATTTTTAGTAATTTAGAACTGTATTTGAATCTAATTCATTAGAGTGCCACTTCAAATTATATACACCCAAGTAGAGGGTTGAAGTAGCTATTTTCTATATCCATAAAACATACTAATTTGAATTAAATTCTTAAAAAACTTCCATCTCAATTTGTCTGGTGGTTAAATTTTGTCTTTTTCAGTATTTTAATGTTTCTTTTCTCAATTTATTTCGTTGTTATGCACGTGATAAAAAATTAATTTAAAGTATCACAAAAAGAAAAGAAACCACCCGATCAGCATTTAATAAATTAAATTCTAAAAATTTATCTTTAAAAATTCACCAAAAATCAGAAAATGGAGGTAAAAATTCGAAGGTTTCATTTTAAAGAAAGTTTTATGATCTTACTCGTGATATAAATTTTATAAATCTCAAATTATTATTTTAAATGCAAACTTAAAAAAAGTTACAAAAAAAAGCTTAAAAATTTAATTTAAAAAAATCTAAGAAGAATTTTTCAAAAATTTTTCTCAGTGCAC
>OU015495.1:111123404-111188404 GCA_907164885.2 Dolomedes plantarius | reverse complement strand
GCAAGCGGTAACGAAAGGGGCGTAACCTACAGACCCCTCCCCCAGAAGAAGATAATAAGATGATAGATTCTACAACCGGGCGGTAGGAGTCAGTTGTCGATATTTTTTCCGAGGTGATAAGTGATCTGGAGAGAAAGTCCATGGACAGACACGTGCTTTGCAAGAGCGGAGAGTCAAGCTCCTCATCATTACATCGCGAACCCTAATATCTTTGTAAATTTAATATTATTTTGTATAGTGTATAGTTGCCTTATTTAGTCAAGAAAACTAATAAATGTGTTGGTTAATTAAAAAAAAAAAGTGTGTAAGTCTAATTTTAGGCAAAGTCCTTGCAGTCTCATGCAGGAAATTTCAATTCTTTACAGTTGCGAAACTACTGCTTTCTCATATAATAGTGAGAAAGTTAGAAACTCTAAAGCTACATTGATTTACACTCTTACTTCCTAAATAAGATATAGCAATTCTATTGAAATAATGATTAAGTTAAAATACTTTGCACATTTATCGAATGTGGTAATCAGATTTCAAATTTCCTTATAAAAAATCCCGTAAATAAGCTGAAAGAATTTTTCCCTTCGATTGCGAGAAAAAAATTCTTCCAAAATTCTTTTGAAATCGGAAACCTCCAAACTGATGAAATTTTGAAAGTGACATTAGGTTTATCTTTTTTTTTTTTTTTTTTCCTTTGACATCTGCGGAATAAAAATATCGAAATATTCAAGGGAGATTAAGCAATAAAGAAATCTGACAGTGTCATCAATCACGCATTTTCATGCATACTGCATAAATATATGGGATATGGAACAGAATTTAAACCATATGTTACACCTGCCAGTAGCAGAGGTTTCATAAATTTAAGTCATATCATGCAACGAGAAAAATAATTATTGATTTTGCAGACAGCGGAATTTCCGTTTATTAGGAGTTTATTGAGAAAAGTTATTAACGAGTATGTTTTTTTTTTCACGCAAAAATTATTTTTTTAAATGCATAATTTGAAGAATAATATATTTTTTTAAATTTTATTTTTATAATACGATACTTTCTTGTCCGATAAATGTTTAATTTACATTAAAATGCGGTTTGTTACTGAACTTCCATGATGCTTTTGAATTAATATCTCTCAAAGGCCATCATTGTTGATTATTGTGAGCATTTTTCTAGATTTTCATTGTTTTCCAAGCATATAAATTAATCATAAAGTAATTTTTAAAAATATATGAAGTCAAACCTCTTCTGTGACATATTTCCTTTTAAGGTGTTGCATTTCATTGTTTGCTTCTTAAAGGTTTATATTTCATTTACCTATCCCTTTCATGAAGCGTATTTAACTTCTGCAGAATTACACCACATCAGATTCTCTTGGGTGAGCCCGAACCGTCTACAGGTTAGCACATTGGGATTCGATACTTAAGGAGCTCAATTCGAGATCCTACTAGCGCCACTGAATTGTCTCGTGTCTACACCAGCCCTAGGCACATTACATATGAATTCTGGAAAGTGTCTCCATGTGGTTTGTAGGGACGGAAGGACGGTACGAGTCCCCTAGATGTTACCCCTGTAGCAACGTGGCTATACTCTTCTTTTGACCACCTAGACGATTCTTAACGGAAGCTGCAGTTAAATGTGTAACGTTATATTTTAACGTAGGATTACGTTCCTCAATAACGGTCCTGCGGAAAGCAAAATCTCAGCGTTGTCAAGAATGATAATTTTGGTAGCGCGACAAAGACCAGAAGCAGTAAAACAGTTAAACAGAAAAGTGCCAAAATGCGTCAAAAAAGAGGTAAGTAATCCTACGTTAATAACACGTAGTAGTTTCGTTAAAAGAGACAGCCTGAAATATTTTTTTTCCACTAGGCCAGCTTTATGAAGCGGCAGTGGAATGTAGTAAACGGCATTTTTTCCAGAAGAAAGGATAGTTTTCATTTTATCGAACGCTTCCGTACCGTCTGATCATTAAGGACCAGATGTCGTTAACCCTTTGAGGGGCGCCGTTTGCACAGTGCAAACGCCTGAATCAAGTATTTTTTTTCCTTTGAAATCAATGTATTTCAGTTAAATGAGCAGAAAAATGGTTAGTACTGCCATCTATTATCCGTTTAAAGACGTAAAAGCATTTTGCAACCTTTAATTGTAAAATTTTTCAAGATTCTTTAGGTTAAAAAAAATGCGGGGGAAAATCTACACCGTGCAAACGGGGGAGGTTGTTTCCCCTGAAAGGGTTAAGCATCTTGGGAGGTCTCTTTTAGAACCGCCCTTGATTTCTGAATAGGAGTTTAGATTCTTCTAGAACATTCGGACGGTGTTTAAAATTGGTCGAACACATCCTGGGGGTGGGGCAGATGTTTTTTGGGGCGCCAGTGGCACGGACGGATGAGCTACTGATCAGGGACAGCGCTGGAGGCTATCGCCAGAGGAAGGATCATGGGATTCGCAATTCTGCAGGAGAAGGCTTTCTGTTGAACGTCTATTAGAGCTGGTTTGATGCTGCATGTAACTGTATTGTAAATACTCTGTGGAATTATTCTAGTGGAATTTTTATCTTCGAGAAAAAGTTCTGTCACGTAAAAATTAAAGTTAAGATTTTACGCTAAGCTTCATGTTGCTCTATTATCTACTGCAATTCTTTACATAATTCCAATGCTTTAAAAATTACTCACGGTGTTGTCAATTGTTCATAATTAATCTAAATTTTGGATGCCCACACATTAGGTATTATTTCAGAATATCATCCAAGATTTAGTTGAAGTTATCCCTACCATTAATTTTTGAATATGTTATAATACATTAGAAAAGTGGTCCCCTTATAAATTTCAATATATACGTTAATACTATAATTTAATTATACAGGTAGTTTTAGTTATTTAGAACTTTATACATGATAAAGTATACGAATTACGTGTAAAGTGTGGCATACTAACTGTGAGTAACGTCTATTTTGAGGGCAGTAACTATCTATAGTTTCTAAGTAATTCAGAAATTAGTGTGCCAGTTGCAAAATAAATTACTATAGCTGTGAAATAAATTTAAGATCGTCAGTAATTAATGATAACTTTATAACTTATGAAAATACAAGAGCAATGTTCGCCATTTATTTTCCTATAAGTAATATTTTTTTTCCAAATTACTATCTTTACGTGCTGATTGATTACTAGTCAGTAAAAGGTAACTAGAGAATAAAAAACTAAGCTATAAGTCCATACAAAAAAAATTACGTTGAACACCGGTTATATACATTTATATTCATATGAGTGAATGTATGTGTATGCGATTTTATTTTTGTGCTTAAATATGTAATACATTTATCAATAGAAGCAACACATGAAGGCTTTACAAAGCATTTCCTAACCTTTCGATAGAACAAGAAATTCTTTTTCCAAACTCTGATAAAAATTTACAGCCTCCAAGACAAAAATTTTCTTCAAAAAAGAAATTCTTTTGTAGTGTTTCATCTCGTATTGTTTCGGCATTTCTTTTTCCTTATCTGAGATACTTCGTATTTTTGAGGAATTCAATTATTATTGATTTTTTCCTCAAAAAAAGTTTGACATTTCCCCTTGTCCATTTTTTTATGTTTTTATCAGTCTCGAATTGTGGATGATGTGTGTACTTATATTTATTTATAATTTTTTTCTGCCTCGGGTTACAAAAGTGCTTTTCAATCCCATTTTCCCTTAATTTTCAATGCTCATAAAAGTTTATCATTTCTTTCATTCTAAAAGAACTTGTTAAAAAGTTTTTTTTTATTTTTTTATTTTCAATTTAGGTACTGCAAGAGGAAAATTTAGTTTATATCAGAAAATTACGAATTTTTCCTTCAAATTGTACAGCTGCCAGTAAAAATAAAAAAACTTTTGCTGTTAGGATTATCATATTTCAAAGTTATTCCACTTATTTTTACGCGCTATTTAGAAATTATAAAACATTAATGAATGACATATGTCTAGATTTAAAAATTGTTTTATATCTGAAAAACTTTTTTCTCACATCATGTAAGATATTTTTATTCAGCTTCGGTAAGGCATAAAAAATACATATCTATATTTCACATAATATTATTGGGATATTAAATGCTCATTCCCCGTTTATCGCCAAATGCTGCGATCGAGCTCAGCCACCGTCAAATTTGGCGTATTTATGTCTGCACTTCGTCTCTTGTCTCTCTGGTTTGTGGATGTTTTTACAAGAGGGGCCAGTTCCGTTGTCATTTTCAATAATGTATATAGTTGCTGCAAATAAAGCTTGGTGTTACAACTATGCTAGTCATCTTTCCTAATAACCTCACAATATTACTCATATAATAAGGATTATCTGAAGTAACAGCGAAACGTTTTGTTCGTTACTTATGCGTAATTTTCAAAACACCTGGAATGCTTTTATAGAAATAATATTAGATTAAACATTAGTTACAAAATACTCATCTCAATTAAAGATTTGTGTGACCGTATTTTCGACCGCGAGACAAAGGGTAAAAAATATTCATAAATTACCTATTTTTCAATAAATAAATAATAATGCATTTCTAACGTAACATGTTTACACTGACATGCTACGATGGTATATTTAAAGACTATTTTGAGTATGATTAACAACTGCTAATGTCACTGAACTGTATTTGAAAATAAATTTTAGGTATCATTTCTGAAGCAAACAATTCTCCGTCTACAAATTAACCTGTCTAGAAAAAAAGGGATATGTTTGCCACAAACAAAATTTTAAAACTGATTTCCCCTTAGGAAAATTCGAGACTTATCAGAATTATTTCCGTAAAATTCTCGCGAACAAACCAAATCGCGTAAAACAATATTAAAAAATATATTAAAAATTCCTTGAAAAATTTTAAATACTACTAGTACAGTTAAAATATCAGGAACATTTTAAACGTATAATGATCTTTACAAAATAAGACATTTTTTGTTACAATATTGAAAAGGATAATAATTTCTATAATATACGGACTGGCCTCATAACCGTTTTCAGCTTAATTTTCAAGGGGTGTGTTGATAAATCAGCCTCCTTGTGGCGCGACCCAAGCAACATTCTTATCCACCAATATAGTTTGTCACATCTTGTGTTGCTCTGCCTTAACTGGGAGTTCTCTGTACGGACGATACTGGGAGACTCGTGATCTCATGAAAATTTTATCTTACAGGCTTGTCTTGTTTGTGCTTTTTCTATATTTTGTTCTCGTTTTCAATTTTGTCTATTTCCCTTTTTTTGTATACCTAAGAGCTTTGCCCACAGGACTACATTAGAAATTAAGAAAAAAACACTTTTTCAGCCACAGTAGCATTCTCTCATTTGCTTGTTTATTTTTTTTTTAGCTTTGGACAGTAATTTCATTTGTCGTGGCACAATTCAACGAAATTAGTATTTCTATCCTGAAAAACAGTATAGGAAACCGTGTACTCTCCCAGTATTCATTCCATTTTTAGATTCAAGATCATTTCTTAATCAGACGACCTAATAATGAAGTAAGATCTATTGTTTCAAACCCTATTTAAGAATGAATTTAAAAATTTTATGCTACTATAATAACATTTATGATCATGGCTATAATTTTGTCTTTTTGTATATTGTGAACATTTTTTAACATAAACACGTAAATTTAAAAAAAAAATTAAAACTCTTATGCAGTAGAGTTGAAAAATATTCACTTCATTTTGCATTCTTTTATATCTTTTTTTCAGTGGAGAAAAAGCAGTTAAATTCAATTTTAACCTTCAAGAGAGTAAGTTCTGTCAGTATGGTAGAAAAAATTAATTATATTTAGTAATGGAGTCTTAAAGTTTTTCCTTATTTTATCCTCGAAAAGACCATCTCCTTCCAAAAAAGAAACAAAGTTGGTGTGTGCAATTTTAATTTATCTTTCTTAATGAAAAATGTAGCTTCTGTTCATTCTTTTTCCCCGCGATTAGATGTACGTGTTCTTTCATTTATGAACTATGAACATGTCAAGTGAGAAACACAATTCTAATATTTAAATAATGAATTTCGTTTCAACTGCTTTCGTTTCCATATTCCTTTTGTTACTTTAGAATGCTCTTGAATGGTCTATAGCAATCTGAAACCTCTTTATAAATTATAATTGACTTAAAAACCTCTGATTTCCGTTATTTCGATGAAAAAAATAATTAAGATTCTTGCAACGTTAAGCGAAGGCATGCGAAAAATGTTTATCTTCAGATTTGCTTCTTCATGAAAATGCTACATTCTAGGATAAGGAATTACAAAGTTAGATGGATTACGAAGTGAGATGCATATGATGAACCATAAGCATCTGACTTCGCAATATTTGTGCGATTAAATTAGTGTCTGTATAGCTAAATATTACTCATTGTCAAGCTTCTACATATTTTACATTATTCTGTTGTTTTCCCAAACTACTAGTTTTTCTGGATATCGGAATTCCTCATAAATATGCAAGAGAGTTGAGGAACTTACCTTATAGCACTGTAAGATTTTTAATTAATAAATGTGCCTTTGATCTGTTCTGATTTCAAATATGTACAAACGTTTACGTGCGTGCAGAATGCTTTTGTGTGCAGTTTTTTCATATGAATATCTTAAAACAAATATCGAGATTCATCAGTAATAATAGCGAAATGATATACTATATGTTGCAACAAACCATCTTTTATTCTGTTTTTTTTCCATTTCACATAGAAATAAAATATTTTAAAAAGCCATTCATATTTTAATTAAATACGTTTTGGCGATCGTCAGAAATCAGAATCGTCAGTTTTCAATTTTAAAAATTAATAATTTCTAAGCCTATTTCAATCCAGTTAACATATAAATCTTTCCTTTATGTTCTAAGTAATTCATTACATACTGTTGTTGTTGTTGTTGCTTATGCCACTTGACCGACAGCAACATCAGATCAAGTCCCGAAGGCTATGGGCGAAGAAGGTGCGGCTGATGTTTTGACTGGTACCACTAGGGTCGGAGTCCGACTTGGCCAAAGGACCAGTCCCGCAATTTTGAACCGAGTCAACTGACGAGACTTGACCCGGCACCTCCGAAGGTAATTTTGAGAACTTGGAGGACATTGCAGCCACGGTAGATTTTACGTGCACCAGCCCCCAATAGTATACACGGCAGTGGATTTTTCAGTGACGAGCATAGAAATAGTGACTTTCATATCACTAGCCCGCTGTTCTTGCCAAATGGGCTGCTGAGTACTAACACTATTGGATTCTCTCAACCTCAATGTTAATCTATGGAGAAAATGTTCTACTATTTACAGCTGCATAAATGCTGATAATCAGCTAAAAATGGTACTTTCAGATAGCTTGAACTTTTCTGTAACTTGCAACAGGATTCATTTTTTAAATTTCGCCCACCAAACGAATTTATGAGATTTTAAAACTCCCTATATCAGATTTTCCCCCCGGATAATTTAAAATTTAAAATATTATTTGCATTTCTTTTTGAAAAAACTAAAAATGCCCTTAGGTGGGAAAATTAGGTAAATTTTAATAATTACTTTATTTTAAAGAATGATTAATATAGAGAATCTTTTCATCAAGCATTTACAAAAAATTGGTGCAATTTTAATTAAAATGACTGAATCTTTTCGAATTGGTGCCACAGTCTTAAAAATACCTGTAACTCGATAACGCCTAACCAGGTACAAGCGACCCATTTTTTTGTGTGTTTCATTGCCTTTCATGCGAATCATATATTTAATATATCTCGTTCTCTCAGTGATAATTTGATATATCACTGAGAGCACGAGAAAGCCCTCTTTTGTGTTTCGATCCATGGCAAAGTTTCCAACTTTTAGACTAAAATATATTTAAATAACCAAATGTTGATAAATAAGTAATCTTTTTTAATTTTTTTTCAATAGTATTTTTAAGTAGTATATTTCTTTGGAGAAAACCAATTTTATCATTTAATGCATAAATATACCTACAAACTATAAAATCTTCCGTTCTTTTAAAACTTTCTGCGGAGATATAAAAGTTTAATCATACTTTTAAAGAGAAAGTAATTTTCTAGGAAAATTTTACTCAATTTAAAAGTAGAATATACCTCTTTTTAGCTTAAACTGGATTGCTTGCTCTATTTTAATAAATCTCTCTTAATTAAAACTGAAACTGATATATTCTCTGGTCAACATAATTACATTTTTGTTTACTTATGCCATGAAAACTTTATGAAAGTGTCAACACAGAGCAAAATAGTGCACTTAAGCATACTTAAAACAATATTTTAATTTTCCCTTGCCAAGAAATATTTATGTAGCATCTTTCTAACGTAGCTTATGTATTTTGCTTAATATTTTGAATCCGTAAAGCATTTCTTGGGCAGAAATATTGTTATATTCTGTGGCGGATGAAGTAATTGTAAAATAAATTTCAGATATATATATAATATAGATCTTTCTTTAAAACATAACGTCCGTATAATTAGATTTATCATATAAATTTAACTTTTAATTGAAAATATAAGATTATGTCCGTTTCACACAGGATGAACCAATTTAAATATATTTTAGAGACAGGTCAGAATGGATATCCTTAAAAATTAATAATTTTTAAACCTTGTTCAACTCAATTAATTTGTAAACCACTCTAGATATTGTCGTATTGCCTGTCCTGACTTTATTTATTTGGGCTTGATTCGTAGTTATTTGGGTTAGTACATATTATTCAGTTCAAAGGGGGTATTTGGGTGCGTTGTGCTAATCTACTTTTTTCAATACAACCCAAGGCTCTGGACATCAATTGGCAAATGAACAGGTCAAATAACTTATTTCAAAACTAGAGAGAACCTTTCTTAAGATGAATTGCAAACAAAGATAACTGACTCAAATTTATAATATAAAAAAACGAATTTATTTACAATATTATACTATTTACCTCTTAACGCAATCAATATTAATAATCTTAATGCACAGTCTACTAATTTACTGATCTTTTATAAATGTCATCATTTTACGTTCGAAAAAAACAGGTATTTCATTTTCTACACCTTTTAGATTCAGGAAGCATATAATTATTTATCTAACCTATGGCAAAGATCTTCTATCCCTCAAAATATCTTTTAAAAACACTGATCCCGCTCTAGTCATTCATTTAGCGAGGTGAGGTCTTAACGAGACAAAATGATTATCACTCACTCAGTTTGATGCTAACCGCACTGGGACTCGGGTACCAAAACTCCTATAGGGCATGGGGTCTCGCTACTTCCTTCTAGGTAGTGGGTGTACTACATCTTTAGGCTGTCGTGGGCATTCTTGACTTTTTCGTGGGTATCTGTCGTGGCTCTGTCGTGGGATTCTTCCACTTTATTTTCAAAAGATGGGGCACTTATCAGAAAAATGATGTCGTCAACCTCTCTCGATAGAAGCAACTCTCAGCTCCGGGAAGACTCAATTGGAACTTCAATATGAAGGCGCATTCGCTCCATAAAATTCAATCTCAATTATTTCTTGATCAAAGCCGTGACCAGACTCTCATCATCAGCAAAATAGGCATACCGGGAATCATCAACCGGATCTCTGCACCGCGAAAAAACGAAAACAACTTTTATCGGCAAACTCCCAGGAAAGCTCAACCGTTCTTCGACAGTTAAGATAACAAACTCTTCATCACCTGCAATGCTAAAGCACCGGGGAGAGGTAACCCGGGCTCGCATGCAGAAATGAATCTTCGAAAAAACCTCTAACAATCATATATATTTTATTTCTTCACTTTGTAGCCCACGCCTTCTCATTACTCCCACATCCATTCAGAAAAACTTTTAAATCTCCCCCACTTAGCTTCAATTTCTATTTTCTTGAATGGCTATCCGCTCAAAACGTGTACGCCCTTCATTACATCGTCTCCCGTCCACCCAAGTCCACTCAACGTGTCCTGTGGTTTTGAAACTGAGACCCCATCATATATTCTGATCAAAGAGGCTTTGTGAATTAGCGTCAAACTCGGTGCCAAACTCTATCTGTGTCTGGTATCTTCAAACACCCAACCCCACTTATCCGCTCTTAAATTGGCTAAGTCATAAAACGACTGTCCTGTTCTGTAATTAAAGTCGGCTTCCTAACACTCTCACAAAATGTAATGGAGTCAACCTTCGATCATTTTAGCTTCTCTTAAAAATTAATTTCATTTTTCTTTCAATTCGAAGGCGCTTCATTACAGATATTCTGAACAGCAAAAATGTTAATTGTTGCAAATTTTACCATAAAAATTTCATTACTGTACTAATAAATTTTTGTTCAACATAATCCCAAAAGGTAATGGTTGACAATTATTCAGTGGTATGTAAAAAATAAGGAAATAAGTAATTAGACAATCGTAACAGATGAAATATGTTAAAACATAAATGCTTTTTCATTTAATTCTCAATAATTTTCCACAGAAAACTCTATCGTTAATGATAATTAGCTGTTTAACAGTTGGCTATTTCCCTCTTAATAACACCTACAGACACGATGCAATTAAGCCATTTTGTAATGTGTTTCTCTGGATAGCCATTTCCCACACACAAACATGTACACTGTACCATGCTCAATCCGTACTCGCTTTACATTAAGTCTAGAATTTTATTGTACACCTATGCCTTCATGACGAAAGATCCTGAAAGATATATAATTTAGTCTGAAGGTAATAGCTTTATAGGTAAGTTGTTTCACAAAAGCTGGTAAGTATATACAGCACAACAAATGTTAATTGCTGGCTAATCAATGTAGTGTTAGAGTATCGCAAACGAAACGATCCCTGTCATCTGAAATCACATTGTAAGAAAGTTCCTGTGACAACTCTACGTATAAGGTACCTGCGACAACTTGGTATGACAGAGTTAGAGATTTGAAAGAGGGTTTCTCATATATACCCTTTAACGCAGTTATTCCCAACCAGTGTACCACGCAACTTAAACGTGCAGTGAGATTAGCCAGGGCAATTTTTTTTTTATTTCGTCTTTTCATAAGCTAAAAAAATATTAGTATGGCCCACTTAAAATAAATATTAAGTTGAATTAATTACTCACATGCCCGACATATTAGGGCATAAATTGATGTCCTTATTCGTGATGATAAACTATCTATCGTCAAGTCCACAACTTCACGATAGCTAGTTCATTCTCAGGAACTAGGTCTGATATCAACCATTTGTGCTATAAACATCAATCGCAAGTCATACATTATTAAAACAGAAGTATTTTGGTGATTTCCACTGTGTTCCTCAAATGTAATACTATGATGAATCCCATGACTATTTTTGATACTATATTATTGTATTCTATTCTGATATCATTCAAAAAATGGGAGAAAATCACACAATGGAGTAAGTATTTATTTGAACTTAAATTTAAGATGTTCCTGATATATATTCCCCTTTAATATTTAAAAATTTGAAAATAACTAAAATTACAAGAGGTGCCTTGTCGTAACGCTTTCAACGCTTTCAATAACCTAATAAATACTGCTAGTAATCTACTCAACATTTTGTTAATAATTCATAGTTTTCATACAGCCACTCAACGCAATTAGGGACAGTTCCTAATTGTTTTCTAATCTAATATATTTTCCCCAGACAGTTAGGAATAATACGCAAAGAGCACCCTTTTTTCTCAATTTTCGCTGTCTCTGCTTTATCGTACATTCTTCTGTAATCCCCCAAAAAGGGGTTGCCTAACGATTGGCAAAAAGATTCTCCATTTATCCCCTTCCCCTCGTAGAACACACAAAATAACCCTTTGTATTATAGCTTTGGCGGAGTCTGCTGGCGACCGCTGTGTCGCCAAGTTCCAGATGGTTTTTCGCTGCAGATCACGTGACTGGAACAGCTCAGGGAGCGAATTTAGAATGAGAATAACAGATCTCGCCTGGCCACCGGTTCAAGAAGATGCTTTTTCCATCACAACTATCTACAACATACAGGGTGAATGCGGTCCGGCGAAGATCGGCGTTTCCATCCCGGCCTCCTGACTCCCCATGGCTGATATGAGGATCTAATATAAATTCCTGTAAACGGCCTTAATCCACCGGCCCTAAGCCTTACCTAGCTAATTTAATTTAAAAATAATAAATATGAAGTCTTCATTTAAAAATCCAATTGCTTCTGTCAACCCTTTTTCTCTTTCTTTTTCAGTGTAAGGTGATTAAGTCATCTTAAATATTTTAAAATGCCACCACTGATGTCGGCAATCAACTTTTATTTTGTAGTACCACAACCATGATCTCTTTAATACTACAACTGATGACGATCCTTTATTAGTGCCACATGCCTGAATTTTCTAATCTTATTCCTAAAGATTCCACATACAAAAACGATTTGAATCCACTGATTCAAATCGTTGAACCTGTTTGAACGGGAGAAACCCATTGTTTATTTGTACACAAAGACTGCAAGGTAGTACGTACTTACTGCCTGATATTTTCAACGTTATTCCAGAACATTAAGTTTTTTTGTGAGGGCTTGTGGCGGCCCTGTAATACAGCGCGATGGTTTTCGGTTAGGGGGTAATGCTGTCCGCCTATATTGTGCCCCATAATAAAATGGTCAGTAAACTGCGGTGTAGTATAGGTGAATGTTTGACGACAAGTGCCTCTGCATTAGGATAAAAAATTGTAAGTAATTCTCTACTTAAATTAGGTTGCGTAGTATTGGTCTTTGCCACTCACTTAGTACCGTGGTTCGAGTTCTGAGCTGCCATGCAGTGGACTTGGGTTCAAATCCCGAGTAAGTCTTGGTCATTTCCGTGTTCCCCACCATAGGGAGCAAGGCCTGGCTCACCTTTAAGGTGCTCTCATGCTAAAGTAACCAGCAGAACTTCGCGATTCTTCATGGGACAATGTCAGAAGAAGTACCTACCATTAGAGACCGCAGTGAAAAGAAAAAATGTATTGGTCTTGGAGATTTTTGTTGCCATCCATCATTTGTTATGTACACAAACACAGTAGATATTATGCGAGCAATAGTAAAGGGTATTTTAGTAGATAGAGCAACCAAAGGCACCCATATTGCTTTCATCACGAGCACACCATTCTTTATTCAACAGGTAAATAGGCCTGTGGCGGCCTTGTGGTACAACACGCTGGGTTTTGGTGCTGAGGGTGCTCAGATCTAATCCTAGAGTCTCAGCCACTAAAGTGCCTCCGTTTGTGTCGCTCCTTCATAGGAGGTAATGTTGGTTCGCCTACATGGTGTCCCCATAATAAAATGGCCAGCAAAACTGTGGTGTGTTGAATGTCTTCAGGACAAGTGCCTCCGCATATATATATATATATATATATATATATATATATATATATATATATATATATATATATATATATATATATATATATATATATATATAAAATTAGTCATTTCCATGTTCCCCCTCCATAGGGAGCAAGGATTCCATACATATATATATATATTCAACAGATAGATAAAATGAATCCTAGAGGATCAAGAAAATATACATACAAATTATTTGATGGCCACCGCTAACTGTGCAACTGAAATTAGGTCTAATATCCGTGTGACTACTATGTTTATAAGTGTTGCAAACTTAGGAAACGCATGTTCTAAGCGGTCTGACCAGAAGAAAGGAAGAGAATACATCATTTTTTTTAGAATGAAAATATTTTGCATTTACGCTGCGTAATTCAGAAAATTCTTTCAATTATCCTGTTGAATATGAGGCCCTATTTCCAACAATCACACCTTACCTAAAATATTACCAAAATTTTATTTTATTTTTTTTAATTTTTTTTTTTTTACTAATTCCAGATTGTCTAGCAAGGCTAGACAATCTCCATAAATCCAAAAATTTCCAAAAAGTCTAAAATCAGTAGAGGGTCCAGAAGGACCTCGTCCTTAGTAAATCCCAAACAATTTAAAATATGGGCAGGGGAGGCCATGTCAGCAGAGCACCAGTGGCACTCCGGGAAGATCTTCTGTCCCTGCCGAAAAGTGAGTGCTTTTATATGACCACTCATGAAGCGCGAGAAGGCCGTTTGGTACTTTCTGGGCTTGATCTGAAAAGACCCACCCGGACTTCTTCCAAAGTACCATAGGTGGCAAGGAGGAGTTCTCCAAAGATGGTTTTGTTTGATCTTCATGAGGGAGTAAATCTCTCTAAAAGTAAGAGCCTCACAAGGACTCACGTACTCCTCAGCCGCAGTCCTGGCTAAAAAGTCGGCCCTTTCATTACCGTCGATCCCAACATGGGAAGGGATCCACTGAAAATGAATAGTGTGTACATAAGAAAGCCAGTCAAGAAGATCTAAGATGTCCAGGCTAGTCTGGTCCCCAATAATAGTCCAATTAGAGAGGTGCTGAATTGAAGCACGGCTGTCAGTTAAAATCCAGACATCGTGAAATTGATCCCCAACTTGACATGCATACTGCAAGCCTTTCCTGATAGCAATAAGCTCTGATCTAAATACCGAACAGAAATCTGGATTTTTAATTTTAAATTCCACAGCACCGGTAGGAGTTGGTATGTTCACTCCACTACCAGAAATTCCCCCATCACCCCTGCTGCCATCGGTATATATTTTCAAAGAAGATTGAGGGATTCCATGGATAGTCTCAAGAGCTAATTGTCTGATGAGGGCCGGAATCTCAGAGTTTTTAATAACACTAGTTAAGAGACCCTCATGGAAATGGATCCCATCAAGTTTCAAACCGACGCCCAGATGTTTTAAAGAGTGGGGCTCCACATTAGCAGAAGGCAGACCCAGCATTTTTGCAAAGGAAAAGGGGCTATGCTTCCTCAAACGCTGGTTGTCAATCCAAGCATGAAGGTATGCAGAAGTTCTATGCTGATCATTGTAACTGTAAAGCTTGTTATGATATTTTGAGAGGCGATAAGTTCTTCTCAACGAAAGAAGAGGTAAATTACTTTCATAGAGCACAATGTCATTTGGACAACTGTGTCGAAGTCCTGTAATGATTCTAGCAGCGCTCAACTGTACCCTTTCAAGTTTATTCAGATTGGTATTGGAAGCACAAGAATAGATGGGAAAACCATACTCCAGTATTGGCCTAACAACAGAAATGTAGGTAGTTCGAAGGGTGCTAAATTTTTTTTTTATTTTTTTTTATTTTTCTTCTTACTAAATCTTACTAAAAATAACTAAAGATAAAAATAATATACTAAAAATAACTATATCTTACTAAAAATAAAATCTTACTAAAAATTTTATTTTTAGTAAGATTTATTTAATGGGTTATATTAATTTAAATATGACTAATATTTACGAATCATAGCCTTAAAAATATTGTTAGTTGTATTATATTTAATTTTTTTAAGTACGTTAAATGTTTACCTTGTTCTTACCGGGATTTAAATTTCTACAGCTTAGCTGAACAGTAATTTAGTTGAAATGTCGGCAAAATCAAAAACTTGACTTCTTTCATTTCAGTTCAATAATTGTAGCGCGTATCTAAAACTTCCTACTTACCTAGTGATCGGTCTAAATATGATTAGAGGAGAATGCTCTCTAACTTTAGTGGAATGTAGAAATTAGGGAGTCAGGAATCTCGTATAACCACAATAATTATCTCTCATATACTGTAGCCTTCGCCGAAGGGCAGTAAATACTCAGACAATGATAACTAACGTTGAAATTGAAATTTCTGATATCACTGTTATCAGATTAGCTAGATCCCTTCAAATTTCCCCAGTGTTCATTTACATAGCGTGATGCTTCACATTAATCAAGTCCGTGCAGTGTGATTGGAATGTAAAACTTCCAGATAAATTAACGCAGCCCTTTCTCGACATTTGTAATTAATAAAACATTTCACCGCATGTGGTGGGATAGATTCAAATTGATGGTTGCCATGGTTTTAGATCTGTTCCATTTATAGGGAATAACTTAATAATCTAACTTAAATTAGCTAGTCCCGAGAAACGATATTAATAACATAACTTCCTCTGGTGTAAAATTATTTTTTGAATGGGACTAAGACCGTCGGCCATTTAAATGTGTATTTCTGCCCAATACTCTTGGTATTAAATATTCTCTATTGATCATTCTTAAAAATAAAGTAATTATTAAAATTTGTCTAATTTTGCGAGAAATTTGGCCTCAAAGTGAATAAAAAATTAAAGGTAGCACATTGGAACTGCAGCCATTTTTATCACATGTATGTTAACTGTTCTTCTTTAGTCTTTCTTGATTACCTATAATATAAGTTGTGGAATAAGAAAATTTACGAATATTTCTGAATGATAACAAACTGATAAATGTATTACCATGTAAAGCAATTATTGATGGACCCAGCGACATTACATCCCAAAATAAGGAGGAATAATTAATTTTAGGTCCTGAATGATCATTAATGCATAAGAACGAAGTACTGACAAAAAGGTGTTTAAGGAGTTCAGTATATATTTAATATTGATAATATAAGAAATTCTGTTGTAAGATTTAACAGATGACGAATGAAATTTCCAACCTAATGATGGATATTTTTCTTATGTTATGATCCATTCGAAAAAAAATATGAATGAAGCTATCGGCTTAGCAAAATTTTACTCGAAACTACAAAATGTATGTTGAAATAAAGTTTTTTTTAAACCATCCGCTGAAAGAAATAACTGAAGAAAGTATATAGGCTGCAACTTATTTTTTATACTTTTTTTCATCTTAGAAACGAGTAAATAATTCTGAGTTGAAAGAGATTAAATGAGATTATTTTCCAAACTTGAAATAGATTTTAGAATCTTTGCAAACAATCTTTGCTCCAGTGAAAGGGTTTTTGAAATTAAATGTTCTGTAACTTTTACCGTTTTTGTTTAGGCAGCTTTGAAAAAATAAATGTGATAAATGATTCCAGTAATAATGACAAGTCGTCACAAATATTAACAGTAAAAGAGAGTTAAATTTAACTTCCCTATGACCTTACTCTGAAACTCTCTAAGACGATCTGCATAAAATTACTAATTAAACACAGTTTGCTATGATACCTAGATTTAGCTGTTGAGAAACTACATAATAATCATTGCGTGGTTTTAATCATGAGTGTGTAAACGAAAACTAGGTACATTGCTTCGTTATTCATCGATCCATCCGGCAGGATTGTTCCAGTTCTGACGAATGAGCCAATAAATTATGATACTATGACGCAAGCTTTGTGGTAAAACAACCTTCAAATTTCTACCAAACAGTAGATTCAGTTTCATTTATTTATATCCTTGAGACCTTAGTAATTAGATCCCCAATACGGAGTACAGACGGTGAGAGATAAAACAGTTTGATTAAAGACATACACACACACAGATAAAATTTAATTTTGCACGAATTCCCGGCAATGGACAGAATTTCAAAGCTTCTCTTTCGAGACGGGATTCCTATTTCAGGCTGAAGGCTGACTTTACCCCAGATGTGAACTGATCAGGAATTGAACAGAAGCCAATGGCGTGGATGGTGAAGACCTTATCCACTTCACCAAATGGGTTGCATTTTTAGTTGTGTAATGGAAATAAACTTCATTACTCGTAGTAATAGGGTACTTCCAGCATTCAAACATCCTTGGAAAATCGGGATAATCGTTGCAACGTTGTGACAAATTTCATTTCCGTCCAAGTTAAGAATATGACTCATCGAAAACTGCGCGAACGAACATAAACAGTGGCGTAATCGTCCGTGATCGACCGACTCCAGACCGATTTTGAATTGTAAACTTTCATTGCAACGGACAGTTGACATTGTGCTCTGGAGGAAACAATTTGTATCACTCTTGCTACGGATATAATTTGTAATCTGGAATTTTTGGTAAGTTAACTATAATTTGTTTCGTAGTATGTAACACGTGTTGTTATTGTTTAAATAACACAAAACTTGTATTTTCTAAATTTCTTTATTTTTTTTCCAGTTCTTTTAAAAATATGACGACAGAGAACGAAAATAAAAAAAGAAAATAAGAGCAAGAAAATAGAAGTTTTAATAATGAGTGGGAGGAGAATTTCTGTTTTATTGACAATAACGGAAAAGCATTATGTGTTATTTGTAATTCTACGGTCAAAAATTAGAAAGCTAGCAATTTACGTCGACATTATGAAACCAATCATTCTCAGTTTTCTAATCAGTATCCACCAAATTCCAAATTAAGATCAGATAAACTTCCTTCTTTAAAATCAAATTTAAATAAACAACAGTCAATTTTGATGACCTTTAGCAATCAAGCTAATAATGTGGCTGAAGCCAGTTTTGTTATTGCCTGGAATATTGCTCGTGCAAAACGCCCGTATGGAGACGGCGAGTTTATTAAAAAAAATTGGAAGATGTACTTAAAGTTTTAGATCCAAATAATGCAGCATTGCACAAAGTTGTTTCGCAAATTCCCATCTCGAGACACACAACCGAACGACGCATAACTGCAATTAATACATCTCTTGAATATAATTTAAAAAATGATTTGAAGAACTGTATTGCATTCAGCTTAGTCCTTGACGAATCGACAGATATCACAGATCTTCCGCAATTGGCAGTTTTCATACGTTTTGTTTCACCTGACTTCGTTGTTAAAGAGGAATTATTAGATTTAGTAGAACTTCAAGAGTCAACCCGTGGTGTCGATATTAAAAATGCATTAGATTCTATAATGAAAACTTTTGATGTGCCTCTTAATAAACTTGTAAGCATTGCAACTGATTGAGCCCCGGCAATGCTGGGTAAAAAATCGATCTTATTGGGCTTTTATGAGATGATTCTCAAATTCCACAATTCATACCGATTCACTGCATATTTCACCGAGAACATCTCGTTACAAAATATTTAAAATGTCCTGATGAAAACAGTGTTACACATTGTAAATTACATTCGCACCAATGCAAAAAAATCGACAATTCAAAAATTTTCTTGAAGAATTAAAGGACGAAGAACTTCCAAATGACATTAATTTCTTTTGCATTGTTAGATGGTTATCTAGCTACAACGTATTAAATCGATTTGTAGATTTGTTTGATCCGATAACTGCATTTCTAAAAGAAAAGGAAATAACCTATTTAGAATTAGACGATGACGAGTGGTTACAAGACCTAATGTTTTTGACTGATGTCATGGAACATTTGCAAACACTGAATTTACAACTGCATGGGAAAGATAAAATAATATCTGACCTCTCACAGTGTATATTTAGTTTTCAAACTAAATTACAACTTTTTCAAAAGGACATTAAAAATAAAGCATTTTGTCATTTTACTCGAATTAAAAAAATTTGTTCCAATATTAAACAAGAAAAACTCAACGAGTATAAAAAATGCTAGAAGGAATATTGACGGAATTCCAAAATATATTTCAAGACTTGAAATATTTTAAATCGTCTCTTGATTTTTTTCTGAATCCATTTGAAATTAACATAATTCAAGGTGAGTTTTCAATTTCCAATATAATTATGACATAAAAAGCATCTGGAGAATTAGAATTAATAGAGATGCAAGAAGATCAAGCTATACAATTAAAATATAAGTCGACGCCGATTACTGAATTTTGGAAATTTATACCAGAATCGAAGTATCCTGAATTAAAAAAGGCTGCTTGTCGAATTATTTCAATATTCGGAACAACGTACTTATGTGAATCATTTTATTCCACTTTAAAATTCGTGAAATCCAAACACCGATCAGTATTAACTAACCAGCATCTCAAAGAATTACTGAGAAGTGCTGTCCTCAATTATTCACCAAATTGTAAAGAATTATCAAGAGAAGTAAAATAAATGTGTTTGATTTTTAATATTTAACTTCAATACACATATTTTGTACTTTTATTTATGTTTTCAATAAATATAATTTCTGTAAAAATAAATTTTTAATACTTTTTTGCATACCTTTTAAATACGTATTTAATTGCGGCTCGCGAAAAATTTCAAATTTTTAAAAATGGCTCGGAATATCAAGGAGCATGGCCACCCCTGTACTAAAGAATATAGTACAGTTTGAGGAACATATATTTTACTGTATTTTAATATATTTTTGGATATTGTCCAATCGTCTGCTGCATTAGCAAGAAAAAAAATATTTTTGGTCTCTTTCGTTATCACGTCACAATAAATTTATTTAAAGTACCAGAAAAAGAAATCACGTTACCAGCACTTAATAAATTAAATTCTAAAAATTAATATTTAATAATTCACCAAAAATCAGAAAATGAAGGCAAAGATTCGAAAAAGATTTCCTTTTAAAGGAATTTTTAAGATCTTTCTGTGTTATAAATTTTATAACCCTTAAATTATTATTTTAAATGCAAACTTAAAAAAGTTACCAAAACAGATTAAAAATTTAATTCAAAACATTTTTCAAAAATCTTTCTTAGTGCATCCCTACACTATAAGAGGAATCGCCATACAAAATTTCAGCCAATTTGGTACAATGGTTTGGTCTGTGCGTTGTATGTCTGTCAGTGAGTCAGTCAGTTACGGAAATGTTTTATATATTTAGATAAGCCCAATGCCACTCACTGACTGACTTATCCCTGTATATCTTGAAGCAAAAGTCCTATGGGACTGACATTGTGCATGGTAATTCCTCTTAGTATGAAGGGGCTCACCTTTTTAAAAAAACTTTTTAAAAAGTTTAAATTTTAATGGGGGTTAAAATGAGATAAAACCCCTAAAATAAAACACTGACTGACTGATCACTGTATCTCTCGAACCATAAGGGCTAAGAAAGTGAAAATTTTCATGGTGGATCCTTTAAGACCCGGGGGACCTCAATATTATTTTTTTTTAATTCAACCTAAAAGGCTTAAGGGAACAAGGGACTTTCAACCTCGTTTTTTTAAAGTGTCAATATTTTACTCTGCACACAAAATGATACTAATTAATATTCTGTTTTACTACATTGAAGTCATTTAGAATTCAGAAACAGGTATTTTGTGGAAGAATGAGACTGGTTTATCAAAAATTTCTCCAATAGATACCAGACATTTTGAAAATGTTCCATGTGCAATCATTTCCTTCTGATTTCTTCCAAATTTTACAGAATTGTTAATAGAAGTGTTTGTCACTAAACTACAATGTATTATATTTTTTTAAATATATTTATCTTTTGTGGAAAACTTACGCAAAAAATAAAAAATATACATTTTACTTAAAGTTTTGCTTGATGTCTCATTTAATTTTCCTTTTACATTTCACACATTTAATATTGCGAGATATTTAAATGCACAAATTATTCCGAAGCTTCAATTTCCCATTATTTTAAATTTCTAACATCCCCTCTCCGCTAGAATGACTCCGGTATTGTGTATCCAATCTCAAACTTAATAACCTTCGGACAAGTTAAAATGTTAAAATAGAGGATGCCTCATTTCGACATGTATGATAGGAATTTAAGTGAAAGGCTAAGGGAATTTACGAATCCCACAATAATTATTTCACCGATGCTGCAGCCAAAGATTACCGAAACGCAGTAAATGCCCTGCTCTGACAGTGATAACTAGTTCTTAAATTGAAATGGCTGATAAAATTATAATCATTGACGTTATCGGATTAAATACAACAGCTTGTTAAATCATGATCGCGTGTTTCCTTGGATTAATCATATTTGTGGTCAGCTGATAAGATATAATATTTCTGCAGAGATTTATTTTCAGAATCATACATAAAATATATGAGCTATAAATTTGTTCATCTACAAAAGAATGAATATATATATATATATATATATAAAACAGATCCGTAACTGACTCATTCATTCACTCACTGACTGACTGACTGACATACAACGCACAGACCAAACCGCTGGACCTAAAAGGCTGAAATTTTGCATGGCGATTCTTCTAATAGTGTAGGGGTGCACTAAGAAAGATTTTTCAAAAATTCTTCTTAGATTTTTTTAAATTAAATTTTTAAGCTGTTTTTTAAATTTTTTTTACGTTTGCATTTAAAATAATAATTTGAGGGTTATAAAATTTATATCACGAGAAAGATCATAAAAATTCCTTCAAAATGAAATCTTTTTCGAACCTTTACCTTGATTTTCTGATTTTTGGTGAATTTTTAAAAATTAATTTTTAGAATTTAATTTATTAAATGTTGATCACGTGATTTCTTTTTCTGGTACTTTAAATAAATTTATCGTCACGTGCATAACAACTGAATAGACAAAAATTATATTCTTTTTCTTTCTAATGCAGCAGACGATTGAATATTATCCAAAAAAATAAATATCCCTTACGATTTTTTTATAAATATATATATAACATCAATTGTATACATTGATCGTCGCATTTATTATAAATATATATATATATATACTATTTTGGCATTAATTGCATACATTGACCGTTGTATTTAATTTGAATGTACTCCGTAGCGAAGCGCGGGTTTCCAGCTAGTATATATATATATATATATATATATATATATATATATATATATATATATATATATATATATATATATATATATATATATATATATATATATATATATATATATATATATATATACTCTGTCACAAATAAATATATGCACCCAGAAGGATGCAGGCTACTATCACGAAACTTAACATGTATGTAGTGAATGAAAGGATAAGCAAATAATTACAAATTCAGAAGAACAGACCGTTTTATTAAGAAGATATGGCATGAAAAGGGTTCAAATTAGTAAGTAGTAAATCCACACTCTGGAAGCTATACAAGCCGAAACACGGCGTGGCATCGAATCAGTGAGGTCACCTATGACCTCTTGCCGAAGATCATGCCATAATCTTTGCAACTGGCAAGTTAATTCACCAGTATTTTGGGATGGCTTCAGTTGCCTTCCAATTACGTCCCAGATGTGCTCTAATGGCGAGAGGTCTGGTGACCTGGCAGGCCATGGGAGTCCGTCATATCCTTGAAGATATTTTTGGGAGAGTCGCGTAGTATGTCGACGAGCGTTATCTTGTGTATAAATGGTACCTGGATGACTTGATAGCATAGTACAACTGGCTTTAAAATATCGTCCACGTAACTGCGTGCCGTCAAAGTGCGTTGAAGGACGACTAGAAGTGACCATGTGTCCCAACAAATCACTCCCCACGCTATTGCACCTTGTGTAATAACCTCATGCCTTTCGACAACAACTGCCGGATCGGACCGGTGGCCTGGTCGCCTCCACACACGTACGCGCGGGTCCTCAGCGTTGAGAATGAATCGGGATTCATCGCTGTCCTCCAAGATCACACGCCTCCAGTCGGTCACACTCCAGCTTGCCCGAGGTCGGCAAAAATTCAATCGACACTGCCTATGATGTTGGGTCAGTAGTAGGCGTCTTAATGGACGTCGGCTACTTATACCTGCGTCGCCCAGTCGTCTCCGAAGGATTTCCCTTGATACCACCGGATGTCTGGAAGGTGGTAAATGGCGTCGAACCGATTCTAGCGATGTTGTTGGTGCGGACGTGGCCTCTCTTATGATTGCGCGATCCTCGCGCGCATTTGTGTTCGAGGTGATGGCCGATACGCCTGTTCGACCAACCTTCTTCTCTGAGGCCTACTATACGCCTCCTCTCAAAGTCCGACAATTGTTCGTACTGTCGACAGTTACTTCTCAGAGGCATGTCTAGTCACAATACCGTTCATCCAAGTCAACAGATTTGTTTGAATAACCCTATGGCACGAGTAATCATGATTTCAAACTCTCCCAGTTGCGCATCTAATATGCGCATAGCGCGCTTACCCTTGTCTCATTTGCGTCGAAATTTTAATCATTTGCATATCTCTTACCAGACTACATTCCTGGCAAGTTTCGTGATAGTAGTTCGTTTTCTTCTGGGTGCATATATTTTTCTGTGACAGACTGTATATGTATATATACAGTCTGTCACAAAAAATATATATATTTGAAATTAATATATATTTTAAACTATATTTTCGTATGTGCTTGCGAAAATACTCCCATAGGATAAATTTTTTTCTCTATCATTCGGCTTGCCTTACTGTAGGATTACTAGCTTCCCCTGTGTGCCGTTACAAAGCGCTCCTTTTGTCAAAAGCCAATTCTTTGTCATCTATTTTGTCTTGCAATTGGATGTCAATAGAACTTTTAAAACTTAAACAATAAATACTGCATTGAGGTTTTTTGGAATCCAGGGGCTCACAATTCCTTTAAGAATTGTACGTGCTGGAATAATAGAATTCTGTTAAAATTTTAATTTTACGAGAACATATCGTTGTGTAGGGTTTGTTTGTTTGCTTTTTGAACTAGTCTGTAAACAAATTCTAGGATTATTAAATGGATTATTTAAAGGAATGTTTTCTATCTGTTTCAAAAATATTGCTTTGTTTCTTAAAACTTCTGAAATAAAATGAGTATATCTTCTTTTTTAAACGTTCTTTACAATTTAGTTCCGTAAAGAATTTCAACTAAACTTTACTAAATGAATAATTAAAAAGTAATTATAAGATTTATCGTGGTAAAGCCTATGTTTTGCTGTATAAAAATCCATGCTTTTGTCTATTTAAACCTATTAAACTTTTGTATTTGATTTAAATATAGGAATAAATAGTTACATATTCAAATGTTTATTTCTCTGTACAAAATATAATTGCCTTTATATCTTTGCATTTTTTTAGAAATTCAATCTAGATTCTAGGATTTTCTGCCAATTGTAATGGTATTGACATCATGTCAACATAAATTATTTAAAAAACAAATTTAGTAGTGAGAAGGCCACAAATAACAATTGAGGAAACTTTTTTTTCGTATCACTCTAAGACATTTTACATAATAAACTGTTTACATTTTTTGTTCATTATTTAATTACCATCACCTGCAAAATTATAAATGTAGGTTAAAATCTATTATAGCCTTTGATAATATTTACAATAATTATTATTTCGTATTATAGGCGTAATTGTACATTTCAAAACATACAGAGAGATAATTTTTTTAACGATATACAGACTCATTAAAGGGGGTTTCCTTAGTGTAATGTCAAAGACTCATTTACAATGTCCAATCATTTACATTTTGAAATCCAGGCCTAAGGTAGCACAGTATTAGCACTTTGGGCTTGGAACTGGGGGTTCTCTGTTCGAATCCCGACGAACGCCGTTAACTTACCTTCGTGCGTTAACGGCGAACGATCCCCCTGATGTTCTCTGTCAAAATTGAGGTGGCAACAGGGATTTCTGTTGGTTCACCTATACGGTGTCCCCATTGAAAACGATCAACGATTCTTTCGCAATGGGCACAAATTTCTTCATTGAAAAGTACCCCCATTGACAAACAACAACAAATACTTTTCGAAATCCTACAGTTTTGACATTTTAACCATGTGTTATTTAACGTTATTATTTGTACTAAAAAAATTAGAGTAATATTTTCTAAAGCTGCGTTAGAACACAGATTTTGTCATTTTTATTTTTTAAATCGTGTTTGAATATGAATTATATCGCTCAAGGAAACAAGCAAAAGTATTTTTCTCTAACGAAATATTTTAGGTGTTGTAGATGTTCCCCTAATAGAGTTAATGTATAATATCACTTGAGAGTGGTTAAACTAAACGGAAAATAATGAAGTATGGCAATTTTCTAGACATCTAAATCCTCGATTAAATCAAGATCAAGATCGTAATTTTTTTTAAATGATAAATTGATCGGGGTAAAAGTCCAGCTGTGCTTCATTATCTTAGAAATTTCATCTGTATATCTGCTTTGCATTTTAAATAACACAAGGACTATTTTTTATTCCGTTCTTTACAGTTGAACACAGATTTTCGGCCTTATTTAATTTCTTTCACGTTCAACGCAAAAACACGTTTACATTCTGTCAGACGTGGCAGGAAGTTAACGAAGTATATTCGAAAAATGTGATCAACTCTTTTTTTTTCCTTTTTAAACGCTTTAACTTTTTTCTTGTCAAATCTGATAGTTTTTCCGGATGTAATTTAATGATTTGTGGTTTTTATGCTTTGAAACGGGAATTTTTATTTGTTTAGTTTGTATTGGGGTAAATGATGTCTAACGAAAATGAACAAGAATTATTTTTTTTCCGAAATTGTTGTTAATTCGTTTTCTTGTAATTTAATTAATTAAAAAATGCGATGCCTAGACATTATTAACTCTTTTTAGTGTGGCTGAATATCGTATCGGAGATTAGTAAAAAAACTGATTAACTGAATAGCGGAAAATTAAACCGTGAGATTTTCGAATTCAAATTCAACTTTCGTCCATGAGGAGAGCACAGTGAAAAAATGCCTACATCGTGATCAAAGGCAGGCAACATGGCGCCCGCTGATTGTTGCCATTCCACATCAGGTAAACTGTGACAGGTGTAATGGCCAACAACAGAAATGGAAAAAAAAAGTTTTAAAAACTTATTAATTCCTTTGTTTTTATTTTTCCTTATTTTCGATTCTTTACTACTTTTCTTTCTGATAGTTTCATAAAAGAGAAGTTACTTTTTATAACTTTTCTTTACGTTAATCACTGGTTTATTTTTTCATCTGCTTCACGTGTCGGCAGTTCCATCCTTCCTAGTTTATCAGATGATGATAATGTATTATTCTTGTATATTCAAAACATTTTAAGTGTTTCATTAAATTGATATTTCTAAGACCAGGTCGCGGTGGTGTGGTTGGCAAAGGCGTCGAACCAGGGATCTGAGGGTTGCGGTTTCGATGCCGTTCGCTGACAAAAACCGCCTTCTTCACTAATGGTGGCCGGAGCACGTAAAATCTGTCGTGGCTGCAATGTCCTCCAAGTTCTCAAATTTACTTCTGGAGGTGCGGGGTCAAGTGTACCGGTTTCGTCACTTGACTCAATGCTAAATTACGCGACCGGCTTGTAGGGAGTAATTCTAGCCACCTATACGGTGCCCCCTTAAATGAATGGCCAGCAATCACACCCTTTACTGACAACAATTATCGTCATAGCCTATCTTCCGAGCATTTGTAATAAATAAATATTTCTAAGAACTGGGCCAGATCAATTAATAGCCGAATAAAGAGATAGTTTAATCTTTACTGGCAAGTTTTAATTGAAACGCATTAGAATATAAAAATATGATGTTAAATCTTCTAAAATTAATTTCTGATTGAACATTGATGTAATGCTGTAATTCGATTCAATAATGATGTACTTATTAGGTGTATGGACAACATGAAAGAATTTCAGAGACTTGTCCCACACTTATATGCCAAAAGGGTAAGAAGAATCCCACCAGATAACTAACTTTAAAATAATGAGTTTTTTAATAATGGATCTACAATTCGTCGAAAAGTCCTAAATGTTGCTAATTGCCTATGTTTTTTTAACGTCCCCCATAGCCACGTGTCTACTGATCTTGAGTTTCACTGATAATTTCAGACCCTTAAACCTCTTCATAATACCCACAAATGAGCATTGCATGGTTAAGGTGCAGATTAAAATTCGGGTTATCCGTCCAAAGAATTGTACGTGCAGAGAAGGAAAAGCGGAAAATAGGAATTACCCAAAAACCCGACTTCTTTTGACCCGTTGAATGTAAAAGTAATGTAAGTCAAAGAATTAACTTCTTAATAAAATTAGAATTATAATCTGAAAAATGTGAAAAAAAGACAAGTCTTTCCATATTTTTGCCTTTAACGGCAAATATATCACAATAAAACTGGATACAAAATTTGACTATTCAGAGTTTGTCAGTAAACTCTATATTGTGCTTTAAATACAGTGTGATTAAAGCAACAGCAAAATTGAGTCAGGCTTTAAGTTTTTATTCTATAAAAAATTTTATATTAATTTTCTACTTGCCAATTCATGTCTAATTGCTAAACCTATTTTCTTTTTGAAGTATAGATTATAAGAAAAATAGATAATCGGTTCATGGTTAATTAGAAATGTTAAATATTACATTTCCGTTAGGCTTGTGTTACAGCAATCCTTAAGGGACTAATGCTGCAGAAACGTCATATCAAATCGCCGGAAGACATATTCATCTGTCGTATTCATTTGGTACTATTAGAAAAGATACAGAGAATGCTTTTAAGAACTTTAAATATTTTGATAGGATCAATTTTATTAAATGTTTCTACTCGCCATTTTCTACGAGTTATCGTCTCAAGAGTCAACGCAGAATGTTTAATCTTGGGAAGATCTAATCGCAAACACGTCATACGCGTGTCTGCCCTTTTCTAAAATCGTTATCGAGTGCACTTTTCTGTTCCAACCAGACACCCTATGAGATGGCTACAGTTTTTGTTTAAACTAACAACACAGGGTAAGAAAAATACAGGGCTACTAACACAGGGAAAAACATTGTAACTTCCGTCCATTTTTTGTGGCTACACTGAAATATCTCTATGGCGACAAGTCATGGTTCAAAACAAAGGTAGAGGCCGTAGGAAAGAGGTTTTTCCGTAACATTGGCTCTATGAAGTCTTTAATCACTTCTGAACAAAATATGGCCATTTAGAGAGGTGGCCGTCAAATGGGTGTGGCCGTCTAGAGAAATTTCACTGTATATATAGAAAGCTTGTATTGCTGTAAAGAATTTGTGTCTAATGAAGCTGTCATAGTCTAACATGACTTCGACGGTAATACCTAAGAAAATACATCTTTTTGTAAAAACTGGGAACAGGGATTAGTTTTTCACCTTCAAGCCCGTAGATCATAGTTCTAAAATGTCGCTGTACCAAAATTTCAGACTGTTTAGAGGTCGTTATATCCGTCGTAAAATAACATATAAAATTTAGTACGACTTTCTTAACTGATGGTTATATCGCAATGAATCTCTAAATCTCTTGTAGCTATAACTAGTTTACTGTATGCCATCAGATTAAATCTATTAATCACTAATGACTAGCGATATTACCAATATTCTAATTAAAACTATGTAACCTAAATTTGTAGGGGAACATTTCATGGCTTATGCATTTTAATTTTCTTCAAGTAATTCCTTAATATACGTGACTAAAACATTTATAAAATACGGTTCTCTCTTCTATGATTTATGAATTATAAAATAGTGTAGCACCTTTAGTACAACTTTCTCAATTGATGGTTATATCACAATGAATCTCTAAATCTATTGCAGATATAACTATCTTACTGTATGCCATCAGATTAAATCTATTAATCGCTAATGACTAGTATATGAGCCAAATGTCATACGTTGCACTGGTCCTAAATTTGTTGTATTCGAATGGACTGTATACTAATTATATTAAAACCATTGTCGACCATACGACACACGAATTAATAGTTTTATTTACTTAAACGAATTACTAATGTATGAACAAAATCAATACATGAAACATCGACCATACGATGTTCGAGCGAAAACAAAACTTTTTTATGGAACAAACGATTTCAAACAAATTCTAATATCTTTTAGTTTACGATGCCAACGTAAGAAATAAAAACTATGATACCTATATTTGTATTCTTTCATGGCACGTTGGCGATTGCCAACATAGCCATTGGCGTCAACATTCTCCCCAGGTTGAAATATTATATTTCAAAATACATTAAAATACAGTTATTACAATTGAATACATAAAATGAACAATATATTACAAAACAATTTTGCCTCATATTTTGGCTTAAACAAATTCTAAATGAATACAGATAACTTAAAATGTAAATAATGTTATCAATAATACACGAATATACAAATTAAATATAAACTCAAAACATAAACCAACTAAAAATTTACATATTTTGATTAGGTAATACACATAACTTTCTAATACTACGTTTATATATACCGTGGTTTGTTTTCACCACAGCTACTCTAATTCTATTATCGGATCCTGGTATCACTTCTTGAATACGTCCAATCAACCATTTACATGGTGGCAAGTGATCTTCTTTAACTAAAACCATTAGACCAGGTTGTAAATTTTGTCTTTCAACATGCCATTTGGTGCGATTTTGTAAATGATTTAAATAACTAATCTGCTATTTTTTCCATATGGCTTGAACAATTTTGGTGGTTTTTTGCCAATTTGTTAATAAATTATCTGGTTTGTTCACTATAGGGCAGTGTCTCGCAGCATGTCACATCTCAACTCTTGCAGATTTTACTTCTTGTTTGGCGAGGAGTGGCAAAACATTGCATAATTTAACATGGCGTTCAATGAGCATTCTTACAGCTTGTTGAATAAAATGCTCTCAGATTACGCAAAGTCTTTGGATACGGTATCTAAACAAATGTATATCACTAAATTAAACATTTAGGTACAGTCCGGAAAGGTTTATTCAGTATGTGACCCGTATTTATTGACAGAGGAAGACTGGAGTTACGATACAAGACGCTTGCCTGAAGTAACTCATCCTGATATCTATACATATCTCAACATAATACTAATCATTCTCAATGAAAGAATGATTATATTCTCTTAAACCTTGCGAAATATTGAAAAAAAAGTGTTAAAATACCTGTTACATACAACTAATATGAGGAATTTTATAAATAAACTTAAATTATTTAACTCAAAATGAAGGTATCGTCCAAAAACACATGCAAACGCATAGGAACGGCTTCTGTTTTCTGCCACCCGATAATCACGTGATCTATAGTAGACGAAAACTGACGTAACCAGTGACGTTGCGACGCTTCGCCTTATTAGTGGTTCAGGGATTGTATTCAAAATGCGTCCTATCAAAAAATGTGATGGAGTTAAAACATCTAAATTATCCACATCTGAGCTCATCGGAATTAACGGTCTGCTGTTTAAGATGCCTTCGATCTGAATTGTAATAGTCTGGAATTCTTCCAAGGTCAGCTTTCGATCACCAATAGTTCGTCTAAGATGGTATTTAAATGATTTGACACTGGCTTCCCAAAGTCCACCAAAATTCGGGGCTTTGGGAGGAATAAAATTCCAGGCAATGCCTTCTGAGGCTAAATAACAAGCTAAATTTTCCTCTGGCTTTTTAACAAGTTTGTACAATCGTTTTAATTCTAAATGCTCGCCTACGAAATTGGTGGCATTATCCGTGAATAGAGATGAACTTTTACCACGTCTAGAGAAAAATCTTTTTAGCGCCGCGATTAGCGCTTCTGAGGTTAAATCTGTGACAATCTCTAAATGTACCGCCTTTGTCACAAAGCAGACAAATATAGCTATGTATACTTTGTGGTATACACCCTTTTTTTGTCCTTTAAACTTTACATAAAAGGGTCCACAAAAATCTATTCCTGTGGCATTAAAGAGGGAACTCGGGTTTATTCTTTCCGGAGGGAGATTGCCCATAAGCTGACTTTCCGTAACAGGTTTTTGTTTAAAACATGTAACACAATTGTGGACAATTTGTCGAGCGATACTTCTGCCGTTTAATGGCCAGTATTCTTGGCGTACTAAATGCAATAAATTCTGTGCTCCTACATGCAGATATTTCCTATGGTAGTAATTCATCAAAATTTTTGTAAATTTGTGGTTCGCAGGAAGTAAAATGGGATGTTTTGCATTAAAATTTAAATTCGATTTTTCTAACCGTCCTCCAACTCTTAGAATTCCATTGGAATCTAAAAAGGGTTGAAGGTCCTTTACCTTCCCTTTTATAACCCTTTTACCAGCTAAGAGAGCAGATATCTCCATTTTAAATTCATTTGCCTGTATTTGCCGAATGATAAATTCTGTCGCTGTTTTCTGCTCCTGGGGTAACAGGGGGCCTCTGTACCTGTCCTCTGGTTTGCTTCTAGTATTTTTCAAAAATCTGAAAATAAAACTAAAAATATATACAATTTTAGAAAAACTATTTGATCTGTCTAAAACTCTATTTAACAAATCACTTTCTAAAGTCAATACAAAAGTCAATGAAGGGACCGGCAATTTCTGCAATTCTGGAACCTCTACAGCTGTTGGGCAGGGATTATCCTTTAACGACGAAAAGTCATTCAAAAGGAAAGTGGGACCATCCCACCACAGTTTGCTATCTCGAAGAGTTTCAGGATCAACACCTCTAGAAATTATGTCAGCTGGATTTTCTTCTGAAGTTACATGGTGCCATTGATGAGTCGAAGACAGTTCTTGAATAACTGCGACCCGATTCGCTACAAATGTTTTCAAAGTATGTGGTTCGTGTTGAATCCACGCAAGTACTATTGTCGAATCGGTCCAGAAATGAACGCTATTCACAGATATTTTTAACGATGATAGCACTCGGTTCACTAATTTTACTAGTAATACTGCTGCACAAAGTTCTAGTCTTGGAATTGCTGTACGCTTCAGAGGCGAGACTCTTGACTTGCTGCAGAGTAACTTCACTGAGACTTCCGATGATGTGCCAGTGGCTTTGATATAAACTACCGCTCCATAGGCCTTTTCGGAGGCGTCCGAAAATCCGTGTATTTCTAGCTGACAAATACTATCATTCAAAATATAGCGATCGACATCAATACTTTCAACTACTTTGAGGTTTTTTACAAAATTTTTCCATTCTTGAGCTTCTTTAGCTGAGAGTGGCTCGTCCCAGTCAATCTTTAAATGCCATAATTTTTGAATAAATATCTTTGCTCGAACTATAATTGGTCCTAAAAGTCCTAAAGGGTCGAATAATCTAGAAATATGAGATAATATTGATCTCTTAGTGCACTTTGATGAATATATTGAGGAAGAAACAAAAAATTTAAATTTATCAATTTTTGGATTCCAAATGAGACCTAGTGTCTTTACTGTTTCTCTTCATTGATCAAAATGATATTCTTGATCTTCGAACGGCACTGATTTTAACAGTTCTCTTTCGTTAGAGGACCATTTACAAAGTTTCATTCCACCAGTTTGTAACATTTGTATCAACTGGTTTTGTAACTCCTTAGCACTATTTAAATCATTGCTACCTGTGACTAAGTCATCCATGAAGAAATCAGAGAGAGTCACAGCTGAAGCAAGAGGAAAATTATCTTTCTCTTCTACTGCAAGTTGTCTCAAAGCTCTTACTGCTAGAAATGGAGCTGAGGCTGTGCCATATGTCACAGTTTTAAGTCTATATTCTTGAAAAGACTCTTCAGGAGAATTACGCCAAACTATTCTTTGTAAATCTGAATCATTATTCGTAACTAAAATTTGTCTATACATTTTAGAAATATCAGCTGTCAGAACATATTTATGTAATCTAAATCTTGATGTTATGTCGAAAATATCATCTTGCAACTTTGGGCCTACCATTAGTGTTTGATTTAGAGAAATGCCTGTTGATGTCTTAGCCGAGGCATCAAATACTACCCTCAATGCAGTTGTCGAACTATCCTTCAAAACAAAATGATGCGGAAGGTAGTTTGTTTTACCCAACACTTCATTTCTCTCGTAATGTGGAACAAGCTCCATATGACCTAATTTTAAATAAGCGTCCATGAATTCCTTATACATGGTTCTACAATTAGGCAAGCGTTCTAATCGTTTTTCTGTACTTAGAAAACGCTTAATAGCCATATCCTTTGAATATCCCAAAGATTTAGTACACTCTTTGAAAGGTAATTTTACACAAAATCTACCCGATACTCTAGTATAATGTTTTACAAAATGATCTTCACATTGAATTTCTTCCGGTGTTAAAGAACTAACTGAATTCACTTCTTCCAGTTCCCAAAATTTTTTTAAGTTTTCTTCAATATATTCTGAAGGCTTCAATAATCCACAGAATTGCGTGTTTACAGAACTAACTACTGTTCCACTAGCTACATAACCGAATACAGTTTCTTGCAATAAAATACCATGTGAAGGTAAACGAAATTGTCCTGACCTTAAAATTTCAAAAAAATACTCTGCTCCGATGAGCAAGTCAATTTTGGCTGGATTTGTGAATCCTTCATGTGCCAGTTCAATATGCGACGGTAAATTCAAGTCATTTATGTTTATTGGGATATTCGTAGTAATGTCTGTAATATTAGGTACAATTAAACATTCCATACTAGCAGAAAAATTCCTGTTCTTATTTGCAACTTCTATAACTACACTTTTATTTACAGTGACCGATGTATTATTTAATGTTGATAGGGGAGCGTATATTCTTTCAGCTCTTAAACCCAATTTTTTCAAAAATCTGTAAGATAAAAATTGAGCACTTGATCCATTATCTAAAAGGCAAATGGCAGGAATAAATTCCCCTAACATATTTTTCACATAAACCCGTGCTGTTTGAAGAAGAATATTTTTCCTTTGAGAGATTAAACAGCTTGAAACTGCTTTAGCTTCGACTGCTAAATTATGTTGTGGTTTCTCATTTTCGTTTGGGATAAATAAATTTGACGACTCAATTGGCGTGTCAATTGGCGTGTCAATTGGCGCCGTCGACAGGCTTTCTACTCTTTCTCTATGAAGAAGTGTGTTGTGCTTAGCTTTGCATACATTGCACACGTACTTCGAATTGCAATTTACAACTTTATGTTGCGCACTGAAGCAATTAATACACAAATTATGTTTTTTTACAAAGTCAAATCTTTGCAACGAATTTAGTTTTAAAAATGCAGAACACTTAAATATGTAATGATTAAGAGATTTACAGCAAGCACATACTTTATTGTATGATTTCACCATAAGTGATTTCGGCTTTTGGTATTTATCAAAAACTTTCAATTTTGAAGAGACACTACGTGATAAATTATCCAACATTTGGCATCTTTTTTCCAAAAATGCAATTAAATCATCCAATTTCGGAACTTCCCTGGAAGTTATATTTAGCTCGTATTGCTTTCTTGATTCTTTATCAAGTTTAGCCAAAATTATATTTAATAACACAACATCAGATTATTTATTTCTTTCAAGATCCATTGTATTTAGTGCTCTTAAATTTTTGTTAACTATATCTATCAAACTTCGCAGTTCCTTAGAAGATTCATAAGTTATTTTATCAAATTCTAGTATTTGCTTAACATATACATCAACTAACACGCGTTCGTTTGAATATCTTTCATTTAAAGCTGCGAAAAGCGTTTTAAATGTATCATTAACAGTTTGTAAATTCTTGGCTTCACCGACTAAAGCCGAATGTAAATACTGCAATTTTTGAGTTTCATCTAAATGAGAATTATTGGTAATAATATTATCAAATTGCAGCTTAAAACAACTATATTCTTCTATTTTTCCCGAAAATTTAGGAATTACAATTTCGGGAAGTCGAATATTAACGCTATTATTTACATCTTTATTACTATTTGAAATAAATGAACTATTTTGACAGGAAATCAAACTATTAATTTTTACCTGTAATGCTTCGATGCGAAATTCCATATCCAAAAATTCTTCTTCAATATCCGATATACCTTCTTCGGGATCAACTTTCTCGAAAAACTGCATTCGAATGTAATCCAAACTTGATTGATATTTCAATAAATTTTCTAATTTTATTTTTAACTCAGCAGCTAAAATATCCGATGGGGCTTTTACCTCCTTTTCTTTTAAATATGTTTCTATTTTAGTAATCTGAGCCTTCAATGTCGATTTTTGTCGATTTAGAACAATGAGTGCCATTTTTTCTCCGGCTACGTGGACCAACTATATGAGCCAAATGTCATACGTTGCACTGGTCCTAAATTTGTTGTATTCGAATGGACTGTATACTAATTATATTAAAACCATTGTCGACCATACGACACACGAATTAATAGTTTTATTTACTTAAACGAATTACTAATGTATGAACAAAATCAATACATGAAACATCGACCATACGATGTTCGAGCGAAAACAAAACTGTTTTATGGAACAAACGATTTCAAACAAATTCTAATATCTTTTAGTTTACGATGCCAACGTAAGAAATAAAAACTATGATACCTATATTTGTATTCTTTCATGGCGCGTTGGCGATTGCCAACATAGCCATTGGCGTCAACAACTAGCTACACTACCAATATTCTAATTAAAACAAATGTAACCTAAATTTGTAGGGGAACATTTCATGTCTTATGCATTTTAATTTTATTCAAGTGATTCCTTAAGATACGCGAATAAAACATTTATAAAATGTAGTTCTCTCTTCTATGATTTATGAACCATAACTTTTTAAACAAAAGAGCTGGAATGTATTTCCACCATAAGTTGAATGCCAAAAGAACTTTGTAATGAATATTCACTTTTTAGCAATAAACCTGCATAACAATGATTAATGGTCAATAATGTAGCAGCACAAATCACCCCTTTCCGTGACGAATTTTACTCTGAAATTTCTGAATTTATCAACATTCAGACAAGGAAATTATTCGAAAGCCATCGAAAGCTGGTGCATATTCATTAGTTATATTTTGAACACATCCCTAACCTTCTGTTAGAGTTCGGAAAAGGCTATGTAGATGAGGTTTTTTACAAGATGCAAAAAAGTGTGTTCTTGTTTGAGCATGTGATTAGATCTGAAACATTTAAAATAAAAATGTGTGTACCAGTTGTAATGAATGATCTTCCTGACAGTGATTCTTTTTCCTTTTAAAAGCTAAAGCCAGAGAGAAAATTTCTAAGCAAGCTTAAGTGGAGTGATTTTTAAGTGAGATATTTCCATTTATGATGTTATGTTCTTTTTTAAAATATTTTATAAGTAATAATTAAATATTTATTTTTAAATACCTCTATATTGTTTTTAAATATCTTTATATTCATTTTTAAATACCTCTATATATATTTTCTAAATACCTCTATATTTATTTTTAAATACCTATCCGCTATCACCGATTAGTGGTTAGATGGCAGTGACAAAAATTGATCTTATGTGAACGAGGCGAATATATATATATATATATATATATATATATATATATACATAGAGAGAGAGAGAGTATTTTTACCACTTAAAAAGTAACTGACGTTTATAGAAAGATACTAGACCTACAATTCTTTACTCTACGATTTTTTTAACGCTGAATACTCCTTGTGCCAAAAATGCTTAGTAAAATATAAAATTACTAAATAAATATTTTGAAAGAAGGACATGTTCCGTACCCCATGGTTTCACTCAATTAGAAAATTATGGAGCTATTCACCTTTTTCAGAAACAAAGAAAAATAGGTCTTATATGACACTTATATGTTACAATACTTATCCCCAGTTTTGTTCGAATATACTATTTTAATAAATTTACTCATGATAATCTATTAAGATTTTATAATTTATTTTCACAATGAAAGGTAATTCTTTTTTTCTATAGGTTGGTCGTGATTTTATCATTTTTCTAGTAGAGCAAGTAATGCAGTTAATGATCTTCCAACTAGCAGATATAGGCTAGAAGTCAGCTATCCTCAACTTCTTTGAAGCATAAAATCAGAAAAACTATTAGAAAAATTGCGGATATCTTCGGTAAAAGTATGTCTTTTAACAACAACTATTTCAAGACTATATTAGTACTGAATGCGCTACTGATTTAGAACCAGGTAAGCTAACTTTGTATGGCAAATCATTTTCGTGAAAAAGCATATTTTGTAAGTTGTAGTCGGGGAGGGAAGTCAATAACAGTCAATAGAGTGGATTCTACGGTTGTTATTCTTATTGATCCCCAGGCCACAATCAATGTCTTCTTTTGCCCATGCTGCAAAGGTCATCTGCGACTGTCAGATTGCTCTTCATTAACTCCTGAAATAAGCATCACCTTGCCCTAAAATGGCTCCTAAGCCATTCTGGCCTCTATGGAAACGACATACTGGATTGGCTGGCTAAGGCTGCCACAAAGCCACCTCAACCACGTTTGTCAGTTGAATATCGTAATGTTGTTGTTGCAAAGCACCCTGGACTAGTAAACGCTGGACCAGGTGAATGAGGTTCTGTAGTATGAGCGAATGGGAGGGAGCAGCATCCTGATCTTCTGCAGGCATGCTGACGGGGATACCTATACAGTCCTCAATTCGGAAAGAATTCACAGTAGCAGTAGAAGAGAGATAGGGGGGTGGGTAGAGATCTTTCTACAGTTCTCGAAGAACACTCTATTTACATGGCCATTACGTAGACAAGCCAGGGCAGTCTGAATTAGCCTCGGACCTCTAAAGATCAAGGCCGGACCAGGGCGCTTGACCGGATACCTGAAATAAGCAGGAGAGTCTCCCAAAAACTATATAGCCTGGTCTCAAAAATGCCTTCAGCTAAAGATGCGCTTAGAACATCAAACGAGGTCTAATCCTCTTAACAACCCTGATTTGCCCTGATGAACATGAAGGCCTCATCTTTGCCGAATAAAACCACATGTGACAGGATTCACTACAAAGTTATTGATTTAGAGTCCCCATGCGAGTAACGGGAAAGAGAATATCGGTACTGGTTTTATCAGTGATAGGTGGTCAGTGTTAAGTTTTACTCCTTTAAAAAGGGTGGAAAAGTTAAAATATTTAATAAGATTGTTAAAGCTTACATACTCTCTTAGAGGTGTTTAAAAAGGATAATTGCATGAAATGTATTACTTAATTGCGTTGTGACTGGGAGCAATAATCCTTTAAAATAAAAATATCTGGTTCACTTGCTGATGCCCCTGCTGTAGAGGGTTGAATCATGTAAAGCAAATTAAATTAATTTGACTTAAAATTGCTATGAAGGAAACCTGAAAGAAAAGCTAAGAAGAAGAGAAACCTGAGACAATAATTGACATGACAAAAATTTATACAAAAAATTAACACGATTTATTAAACATTATTTGACCATTATTATACACTGCCAAACGGCTAATTTCTCACTGAGGATGCACTCTCCTCAAATTTTCAACATAATCAATTCTTTCCTATTATAATTTAATTTAACAAAATTCGAGTAAGTGGCTGATAACCAAAATTTTAATTCAATAATTATTAAATTAAATAAAATAAAAAAATAAGAAAAAAATCATTTAGCTGCAGCGAATAATTATAAAAGGGGACGGTACCGTCTTCATTAGCAGAATTTAAAAGGGGATGGGCCAGCAGGTCTTGTCATAGCTAGGCAAGTCTTTCTCTCCTTCCTCAGACACCTAGGGGTACGCTGGGGCAATTTCATCATCATCTCCGGGATCAAACTCGCATCTCCAGGCTAGTAGAGTTGCGGGCTGCCCACCTTCCAAACTCGCGTGTTCCAGTTAGAAAAAAACCCTCCAAAAATTGTCCTTTCGCTGTACTTCCTCCCGATGACCTCGTCACCCATTAGCATGGCTACGCGTGGGTGAAAAAAGGGCGTCTTCGCTCCTTGATTTTAAAAAGGAAAACCGGACCACCAGAATTTGAGGGACTTGAATTATAAAATGATATGCTGTATAGTATATTTTTAACTTTGATCTTGCATCAAATCGGGATTTCTTTTTAAAACTCTGCGGACTAAGCGCGGCGCTTGGCTATGTCCGGTGTATCCATGCGCTTACCCCTCATCTGCAGGTGTTCGATCATTCCTTGGCCACCACCTGTAAAAGCCATAAAAAAGGGGTTGTTTTTCGGATGCCTTCTTGTAATGGATACTTTTTCTAATACGGTGTAGTTCTGGGTATGTGCTGCGGAAATACTGTGAAAATGGCGATGAGCTTGTGGATCGATTTACTTTGCCCTACCAGCCCAGTTTAAACAAGGGTATGGGTACATTATTGAAAATTTACTATTAATTGAAAAAACAAAAATAAAACACTCTAAAATTAATAATTAAATATGTTGAATATTTACCAACCACAAAAAAACAATATACCAGCCACTTTAACAAGGAAAAGAATAAAATGAAAAAAATCAATGTGACAGTCATATCTAATTAGTTAAAGTTAAAGAATCAAATGTTAATGCTGGCCGTGATCCAATATTTTAATATACTCTCGTGCTACCTCCCATTATCAGAAAAATTGCACACCTTTTTCTAATGATCTTCAGTAATAATCATGCAATTAAAAATTGGATCACCACTAGTTGGAACAAGTTGAGTAGAGGCTTAATTACAGAGTTTTAACAATGCTAATATATTTAAAGACAGAGATTAAAACGCGCGTTATATATTAATTATATCCTATAATATTAGTTATTAAATGTGTTTTACCTACGCCACAGTCAGTTCATTAGATGTTGAACGGCACTCTTGCTGTCTGTCAAGATCCCGATATTTTTACAGGGAGATGATTCAGCATATCTTGGGGACTTTCTAATGGCCAGCAGCTCTGATTTAAAAACTGGTATTATCAAGATTTCTAAATTAAATCCTGACATTTAATTCTTTGATGAACACGCCACTGCCTGTACAACCTGACGCCTGCAAACTCATATCCCTATGTATTTGGATCGCATAAATAGATAACTTAAAGATCTATAAAAAATTGGGGTTGTAGAGTTTTATTAGCGGGAATTTTGTATTTTCATTAAGGGTAGCATGTGGCTAACAAAGTTGGATACTTCTCAAACTTCAATAGCTGATCCTTGAGAAGAACTTCAGGTTCATAATTATAAAGGCAGTAGTGAAGAAACTCACCAGAGACTTTGAGACATTAAAACATAATGGACTATCTCATAGTGATAGTTGAACATCTTGACGTGAAGATACTTATTAAATCTAACATCGAATCATGTTGGCGGACCTCTATGGTGAGTCTACCGGTGAAAAGACTTGGGGTTCCTTCTTAAGGTCTGTTCACCTTGGGCCTACCCAGAGCTGTGAGATCTGTGAAGTTTTAACTCAAAACATGTCACGATTATTTAAATGGTCACCTTTACCGTATTAGTATGGAGGGCTCTCCATTGTGCTCGCTATGTGGCATGAAAGATATGACAAGTGCCCACCTCCGCAGTTGCCATGAACTTAAAGACGTAGCAAACTTTTCTATAGATGATATTCATACTTTTTTCTTGTTTCAAAATTTTATTGGACTGCGTGAAAAAGACTGATGGTGTAACATGGCCAAACACTATCGTAGAAAAATAATTGTAATGTAATGTTCAACAACATAAGCATTATTAGCTATTAAAACCCCTTGTTTATAAAATGATGGAATCTTATAAATAAAATCTTACCTCTCTCGGAAATCATTTCCGAAACTTTCTTATCTCTGCAAGCATGTGATGTATAATTACCCTCACAGGCATTCCATGATCTCACCAATCGATCCCTATAAAATGTATACGCTTTTAGGCGTTCTAAAATGTGATATTCAAGGCAAAATAAGCAAAAAGTTACAACATATGAGATCCCCACGAGTAATTCGTTTTTCCTTATTTTTATTACCTTTTCCAAACATTCATAATATTAATTTTCGTAACTCTCCTTCTCTATTATAATTACTCTCTGTAAAAAAAGATAAAAACTCATTTTTTTTATTTTAAGCGAATCACTATTTAAATATCCGTATATTGAAGTTGATAATTTATTTCTTCTATTCAAGCATCAACGGACATTTTTATTCCGACGACATAAAGCCTTGATATTTTCGCTACGTCAAATAAAACTGATTAAAATTTTGATATCCATGACAAAAGAAGATTCGGGATAAAAATAACATTATTTCAGTAATTTCGTGGATATTTTTAATAAGTGTATTTAATACGTGAGATTAATTATCAGTCCCTTTTTATAATAATAAGCAAGCCATTCACGAGAAACTCGATATGAAGCGATAATTCGTAATTTAAGATATTAAAGTTTGTGGAATGATACGTAAAAAGGGAAAGTTTTTAATAAATGGTTCTGATAAGAAAAACATTTTTTAATTTTAATTTCTTTAATTTTGAATGGCACGTTTTGTCTCATTTTATTATGAAAGATTTTAGTGAGCATTTTTTTTCACATTAATTGGCATTGAAATGTCATAAATTAGCTATCTCATACATGAATAGGTATGTGATCTATTGAAAATAATATCCTTAAGATATGCATTTTATTTAATTAAACCGAGTCAAATCATTGAAAGTAACACCCTTTTTCAGATTGCCGATAAAGTTCAGTTGGCTGAGCATCAGCATAAAGACTGCAGATTTAGACTCCAATTCCGGTTTCTGCAGACGTCATTACTACAATCTTCCGACAGGTAGAAAGATCAATGATTGATAATTGGCAAGCATATAACAAATATTTCTCTTGAAAGTAATTCATTATCTTCCTTTCATTAACAAAATTATAAAAATAAATTTATTGTTTTTGTCCTTTGTATTGCTATGTCAGTAACCTATATCCAATGACTGAAATTTTGAAGAGATGTCGCTGAAAATAATATCTTCTTACATCTCAGATATAAAAGGGTAGCCCAAATGAAAGTGAAACTTTTGATTTAGTGGCAGTGGTTAAATACTCAGACCTTTGCATTTACGCCAGCAGGTGACACAGAATATTACAAAACAAGGCTGCTATCATTGGGAAGTGTTATGGTGTTTTATGAAAATTTATAAGCAAGGTGACTACGTATGATCGTGACATGGATTCATTCCAACTATGGACAGCGGCCGTTCTTAAATTTTTTACTTCAGAAAGTGTTAGTGTAGCTGAAATTTATAGCCGCATGAAAGATATGTAGAGGTATCTGTGTATATCGTAGTGTAAAGTGTTCCTATCCTTTAGGGAATTTCGTAAATGACGTGTGAGCACGGAACATGTCGAGACCTGTTCGAGCACACGTGACCATCATCACGAAATTTTCCCGTGGACAAGATTTACTTGGGAGCTTCCGCAGGGATATCCTCGACCTTCCCCATCCCTTAGCCCCTACCTGTTGCCTTAACCACAACCGCATCTTCTGCCCATAGAAAAATGCTCTCAAAAGCCGCCGATTTGTTAACGATGCAGATGTCCCGGACACCTTACAAGACTGGTTCTGCATACAATCGCGGACGTTCTTCGCCCAGAATATCCAAAATCTAGTAAGCGGTAGGACACTTGCTTGAACCGGCAAGGCAACTGTGTATGGTGGATATGTAGCTCATATATCACTACTACTTTCTGCATGTTCACGCATTCCAACCAATAAACTGTTACAGATAAAAATCTTATAGCTCGGATGGTAGAATAACAGCCTCTCGTTTTGGTAATAGGTACTATAATTCCGGGTAAATTTGGCAAGTGATAGTGATTGTCATCGGGTATTTGGCAAAAATAATCGTGATAATAACCGAGAATTATTGCGGTATTTTTTTTCAAAGGCAGAGGCCCTTGTTGTTTCTAGACATTCGCCCAAATGTGAATTATCGAGCGGAAACCTTGCAGACACCAGACCAGTAGTGGTCAACATCGAATGTAGACGGCCTCCCTAACTCGCACCAAGACTGCTGGCCATTTATTTAACGGGGAACCATATAGGTGGCCAGCACTACCCCCTAGAAGCCTGTCCCGTAATTTAGAACTGAGACAACTGACGAGACCGGTACACTTGACCCTGCACCTCCAAAGGTAAATTTGAGAACTTGGAGGACATTGCATCCATGACAGATTTTACGTGCACCAGCCGCCATTAGTTTACACGGCGGTGGAATTTTCAGTGACCAGCATCGAACCAGCAACTTCCAGATCACTAGCTCGATGCCTTTACCAACCGGGCTACCAAGTCCTTTAAATATATTTATGCCCTTTAAATCTGTGATTAAATTTATTGCGGTATTGAAAAACTCATATATTTGCCATGCGTTTAATTAATATATACTTGAAAGACATATATAAGGGAATGATAACTCTTTGATTGTAGTATTCGAGTCGAATCTAAGTTCTACTGTGTTAATCAGGTATCTTACATTGAACACTGTCTTTTAAAAAAAGAATCCAGTTGTTTTTGAAATCCTGATTAAAGTGACACTAGAGCACAAATTTTTATTTCCAACACCACATTACATCTCCATTGCTAAACAATTCCAGTGGAAGTATATACAACTACACTTCCCCTAACGTTCCGGCATCTATGTGAAGACAAAAAATAATTTAGCAGATATTTTGACTTAAAATCTGGCCAACGCTTCATACAAGCTAAAAACGAATCGAGTACACAAAAGTTTCAATTTTCCACCTGAAAAAAGTCTGTCCAAATACATTTTATTACACAGTGCTCTTTACCTTATTATTGATACTATTAAATAGAAGTTTATGTTTCCCATAAACTCCGTTGCAAAAGAGTATCACTGCAAAGATCTGAAGAAAATAGTGTATAGCACAATAAAAACAGAGCCAATTGAATGGAATCTTTTGCAGGTTTTATCGTTTCACCATTGTCTTAAGATTTTAGTAAAGTGTTTAGTTTTAATGGATCCACTCACTCTTGGCAGCGTTTCAAATTGCTTTCCGTTAGGTTTAAGAACTCCAGACAACATCTACGACTTCAGTTTAACCGTCACCAATGGCTAATAACAGTGATGATAATTATCTACGTGTAGAAATATCGTTTAGTAAATGTTCACTAAAAATTTAGCCATTCCACTGTTATTGAGTTAATTGCAAAACTCTACAAATTGGTAGTAATTAAAATATCTTTGATTTCCAAACTACATAAAAATTTAAATGTGCTTCTGCAGGCACCAATTGCTAGGAGGTGGATGCTAAATAATTATTTAAATAACGATTACTGAAATAGTGTCATATTACTTTGAGAAATTTCTGCAGCCGAATTTCTTTCTCTAAAAATTCTTACTAGTTGTTCTCTCCTATAAAATTTGCACTTTATTGTGACTGCTTAAATATGGTTTATTCGAAAACTTATCCATTGTACATTTCTCTTTACTGCCTACTTTAGATTAAACTAACTTGAGTGATAATTGCAATAAAATCCGTCCTAACTACACTACCTCTTCCGAAATACCTAGCTGCACTAAAGCAATTTAATAATTTCACTGAGTTGAATTTTCCTCTTTTACTCGGCCTCTTGACTACATTTCATGACATTTGACAACATTTTCGGCCATTTGACGAGAGGAGATAAGCCAAAATAAGAGAAGTAAATAAAAATCATACTCAATGCTCCACAATTTAAATATTTTGCAATTATAGCTTCTTTAACCTTTTGCTTACGTGGCACATTTTTCCGATTCCCTCTTTAGAACGGGAAATTTCACACTGTAAGAACGATCATTAAGGGGTTATATATATATATATATATATATATATATATATATGTATGTATGTATGTATGTATGTATATAAGTTAATTAGTGAAAATAACTACTAAAAATTAATATTAATTAATAATATTTAAATACTTAAGTAAAAATAATAAAAAATAATAAATAATATTATTTTACTCTTATTAATAATAATAACACTAATGTATTTAGGTTTATTTGTCCTATAACACAGTCTCCAAAGTAGTTCTACTTCTGTCTTTCCATTAGCTCCATGGTTGCAAGGTTTGTGACGTCAATCTTCTTGCGGTTTCCTACTCTTAACTTCCACTTTGTCTAGCGCCAGGTTTGGTGTTCTTTGATTAAGCAACTATTTATTCAATTCTTCTGTTTCTTATGGAGTGTACGGTGTCTAAGTATGTTTATTGATTAGATCATACTTATCAGAAACAATCCATTGGTTTTTAGACCGTTGATGAAGAGATGCTGTCTAACACTTATTTAATGCTTATCGTTTCATGATTTTAGTTCCTGGCTGCATGTAGTTTTAGACCTTATACAGGTTTTTCACTATCAACTTTGTATATATATATATATATATATATATATATATATGTGTGTGTGTGTGTGTATATATATATGACGAGCTCAAATTATCGCACTTCCTCATAATTCGTTTCCTTCTTAATACTTACTCCAAATCCATGCAGTCCGTACAATTGTAGGCCTGTGGAATTACAGACAATTAGTTACATCCTTAATTAGTTACAATCCTTTATTCAATAACTATTAATTAACCCGATTCAATCCGACCATTGTTCCGATCTCTCACTTCTGACGCGCGATTCGTTCGCTAGACCACAGATGCGAGTCAAGGTTATATCTCTCAAAAAAGGGTATTTCCCTAAAATCACGGCGCGCTCGTTCTTTGCTCTGTGGAAATAGTGGCGTTCGGCGGCAATAAATAAATTAATCCCGAAGCCCCCTTTAAATTTAATTTATTATTTCCCACTAATTATTTCTTTACATATATATATATATAAATATATATATATATATATATATATATATATATATTCATTCTTGGGCCTTTTTTATGGGGTTACTTGCTATCCCACCTCGTAAGAAAAAGGTTAAAAAAACAATCTTTTCTTTTTTAAAGTCCATATGCATAAAGGTATAAAATAGAGAGATAATTAAAAAAATCCTTAATATGCTTTGAGTGGTAATATTTTTTTTGTCTAACTTTGTTTTTTTTTTTGGCCTCTGCATGTTGTTGTTTTTTTTTTTTTGCATTTTGCTGTTTTGTGTTTCGTATATTTTTAATGTACTGGTGATAAATTCCATCATAATAATTTTTTATATCTAAAAAAGCGAAAGTAAAAGTATAATTCTTTAGAAACTGATTTTTTTATCTATACCTGAAGAAAACAACCTTCGGGACAAAACCTTTTGAAGTTAATGCTATTAGGTATCTCAGAGATTAAATCCTCAAAAAATCAGATGCATAACCACCTTGGAAACTAAATCTTTATCGAAGATGATGCTTCAATAGTTTTTATCTTGATCAGGCATTTCTCTGAAGCTTTGATTATGTCAAATTTTTTTAAAGTAATTTACCTCCAAATACAAAAAAGCATATGAATCAAAACATGCTCTCTTTTTAAATTCAGTGTATAAAAAATTTCAAATAATATTTAGAAAGAAGTTTTTTTAATTTGAATTTTGATAAAACATTCATTTGGATTAAAAAATAATTCAAACGTGAAGTAACATTTAACTGTTTTGTCTAATTTTTGTCATTTACAAAATCAAGAAGAAAATATGAGTACAGGGTCTCCATAATCAAACTTCCCTACTTTAAAGTTGTCTACAGTCGAACCTATTGTTCAGAAAGTTATGAAATTTTGTGTAGAACATATTTAAGGGATGGGAATTTGTCTGAGCGAATAAAAAAATTAGTTTAAAATTTCACCACCAGAGGGCATTTTTTGATGAATTACACATTTAGGACTGGTTCTTTACTTAAGATTTCACAATCTTTTTATTCATAGGTCACCTTAACACAATAACTCATACTCATTAAATTTACAATCTTTAAAGTGATTGCAAAGTCGGTCGGAAACTTGTTCGATAGCTAACTTTCGGACAAAAGATTTGAGGGAACGAAAAAGAAACAAATATGCAAATTAATTTCTGTCGACGTAGATCAGAAGTAGTTATAAAATCTAGAAACTATCATGGAGATTTTGTTTTCTGCGTGCTTGCGACTGCTAATCAGAATGTCATCGTTACAATTACCAGATGGAACTTTGTTAGTAAAATTGTTTCACCAAAACGATAATTCAGCACTATATGCTCTACGAAAATCTAGTCAGTCTTGATAAACCAAGAACTATACCTGATCTGAAAGACAGCATTTCACGATATGTTCTCAGCATTCCCCCGGACACACTGTGGTTAACTGTAGGATATGCTATCTTACCATTTCAAATGGTAACTGAAAATGACGGCCGTCATGTTGAACATGTCTTGCTGTAATAAATTTTTTTAACTACAGTAAATGTTGGCTAAATGTGTAATTCATCAAAAACGCCCTCTGGTTGTAAATTTTAAACTATATTTTTTTATTCGCTCAAGCAAATTTTCATCCCTTCAATATATGTCCTACACACAATTTCATAACTTTCTGAACAATAGTTTCGACTGTAGACAACTTTAAAGTAGGGAAGTTTAATTATGGATACCCTGTATTTTATAAGACAAAATCGAAACGTTCAAATTAATGGCGATTTATTTGCTGAGGAAAACGATAGAAAATATAACTCTATAGTTATTTAACTTTCTTTTCTAATTTTTGTCATTTGCAAAATCAAGAAATATATATGTGTATTTTATAAGACAAAATCAAAGCCTTCAAATAAATGGAGAATTATTCGTTGGTGAAAAAGGCTACAAAAGAATAATTCTATCGTCGAAGAAAAATATATTTCCTCGCTGTAACTTTAAAATAAAGTATTCACTAAGTGCAGTATGATGAAAAATGTTCTCCCCCAGCCTTTTAGTAATTTTCATCGGAAAAACCTCGGACTAAAAATATTTTACCTAGAACAAATCTGATTTTCCTCACAAAAATGGTTTTGCGTGAGAGATTTTCATTGGTGGACAGAAGCCAAAATTATTGTGGAAGGTAGATCAATAAAAAAAAATTTCTTGAAATACAACAATACCTGCCATGAGTTTCAAAATGTGTAAAGTTTAATAGGTGGGACTTAAATAAATGTCATTTATGTGTTATTACACTGGGAAATTAGCTTATTAAAATATGTTTAAAACTAAGGGCATCATATCATAGAATATTTTGCTAGTTTTCCAATGTTTCTATGTACTTCTGATTTGTGTCAGATCCAGTCGATAATTATCTATATTATATTCACGTATGTATATATTTGTCATCAAAGCGTACAAAAGGAATTTTATAATATTAAGATATATAGGTATAGGAAATTTTAAAATGATGTATAAAAGTATTATTTAGCAAAGTTTTCAAAAATTTAAACTATTTAACATTAATGCTCATATGATCATGACGATTCTCTTAGAATCTTAGTCTCTGAATAACTATAATGTTTTGTTAACCCTAGGTATTTTCCGTACAATTTAGGCATTAATTCAGTGTTTTTCCATGAACGTTTCGAAACATCTTATTTGAAAATATAACTATCAAGAATTACAGGCTCCTGAGTCTTGAAAACGTATGTAAACATTTAACAACGAATTAATCTTCTTTAGTAAGTAAAATTTTCTTGAATGTGAAAGAAACTACTCAGGTTGAGGGTATGGTATTCCTGGGAGGAAATATTATGCAATGAAATGTTCACAATTTTCCAAAAGTATATTAAAACTATCCCAAAAGTGGTGGAATGAAATCAGAGAACAGATGTAAGAAATCCGAGGCAATACAGAGTTGGTGTCTTTAGTCGGAGGAGAGACAATGTAAAAGGATGTTGAATTCCAGCACCATTAGTTGAAGAACAACAGTGATCGGAGAGGCCATAGGTAAGGCAAGAAAATGTCAAATAGACCGCATTATATAAGAACTAAAAATACGATGGAGTGATCTCAACTACAAAATTCTTAACCTTATTGTTTCCTGCAAACGCAAATCTAGATGACTATTTCTAAAACATACCTGTTTGATATGAGATGAAAAAAAATGTTGGTCATTACTAGATGCAGTTGCGCGTGAGTTTTTAGAAATAACATAAACAAATAATCTTTTACAGCGAATTAATAATGCAACCGAAAACTCAAGACTTAAAGATATGAACTTAAATATTTTCGATTAGGATCTGTGGAAAACTCAAATGATGTGTTGAATACTGTCATTAGGTACCTTTGTAGTGAAAATGAGGTGTTTACCTAAATGTTTTTAAATAGTGTTTGGAAAATCTTCCTTTTATTATAATGTTTGTAAAGAAACGTATTCTTATATTAAGTTTGATAACGTTTTCTTCAAAGTTTGTTTTCCTATTTTGACTCTACAGACACCAAATCGTAGGACGATCTTCTTAAAAATTATGTAAGCCTAGTTCGAGTTCTGTTTACGAGCCATAACATAACTTGAACGGTAAGGAAGTCAACTTTAACCATCCAGCAAGTGATACAGCAGAACTCAAGATTTGAAGTTGTGGATAAGCGTTCAACCCCTCTACGAAGCAATTCCAGTCAGGGAACAAAAGAATTAGTGAATGAAAAAGTTTTCGAGGCAATCATAGAAAACAGTTTTAGGGAATTATCGTGGGGAGGTTTAAAATTTGATTTATTACTGCTAGAGGGTCGAAAGTTGGGCGTTCACAATGAGAGTATGTTTTGTAAGCAAGAAACTATTATCTTTATTTTTACTCCCACTTCGTTTTGCATTAATTTTTAACGGTAATAAGCTTGTTACTGAATTTTTATTAGACAGTCTTACCGTTTGCTCTCTATAAGACAGCTAAGTTAAGGAAAAACTTTACAAGACAAGATTTAAATATTTAATGTCATCAAAACAAGATTAGATTTTTTACAGTTTGCCATGTCGAAACAGCTATTGTCATGTCTGAGGAGTGCCATTCGTGTAAAATTAGCCACATGTCATCATAATCTTAGCTGCAAATAAAAATGACATTTTAAACTTTTCTTATTAATTAATAAACGAGGACCAAATACTGATTTATCTTTAAGTTACATAATTTCCAAAGATGTGGAAAGCAAACAAGAGAGTATTGAGGAGAATTGCTTTATTTATATATATATTTTTTGATTGGCTTAAGGAATTTAATAAAGTTCTGAATAATAAGATTTTGTTTACCTTAGTCTTCCGGGACTAAATGTTTTTACCTCTGAACGGAAAGTTGGAGAATTATCTCTCTCAGAAGAAAATGAAATTATCTCTCGCCAAGTATCATTCTTAGGTTCAGAATCCAATACAGATAACTGCTGGCTAGGAAACATTATTAATAAACATAGAAGGAAGTGAATAATTTCTCCCGACCATCAATGTTTACGATGCACACGTTTCTAACTGTGCTTTAGATTTGTTTGTTAAGAAAAAAATAGAATTAAACCGTCACTCGAGTGGATGCACTAATAGGCATATAGACTACAAGTACATATTGATTTAAATACTAAACTAACTATAAGTGAGAATCATACATCAATGTAACTACCTAACACGTGAGCACATAGAAAAATTACAATTAAAAACCTCTTTGTTTAGTTTGGAAAATTTAGGAACAATTCCTTTAATTTTCTCAACCAAAAATATCAATTCAAAATTCTGAGGTGATTTATAAACACCCTACTACTATGTAATATGAGGGTTTAAAATCTGTATCAATATGAGAAATATAGAATGGCTCCCGAGAAAATATATTAGAAAAATAAGACACACAGGAAAGGAGTTAGAAAATTGTATGTTAAAGATTTATGTATACATGTAAATCTCTGATAAAGGAATATTTCTAAAACGCTTTAAGAAATATTCCTACTACTCCTTAGAGATCTCTTTCAAAAAAAAGATATGTGGCTTTAAGAAATCATTAGATTTGAGAGCATATATTAGAGATTTCTTTATAAGATAATTTGTAAAAGAGCTTCATAACCGAATTAATTAAAAAAATTTTTTAGTCTTTTGTTAAGAAAGCAATGATTTCTATTTGTAAGTCATTGAAAAACTTATAAAAAGACTTTAATTTATAAAAATTTAAAATTCATATTTATGATACAAAAAAATATTAAAATATGAAATAAGTCAAATTCTAAAATTGTAAATTAAATATTTGTATTTTATTAAACGACTTCAAGAATACTTGCAGTTCCATTTTACAGATATAAAATGTCAGTTTATAAAAGAATGCACCCAAGACAAAACAAAAATCATGGAATGAATTTCTTCCCTCTAGTGTGTTTTTTTTTCAAGGAATATTCCAAAAAATCATGGAGAAGTTAGAGATCGGATGGAAATTGTTAGAAATTCATTCTTCCAATTTTCAATACGGCAAAATATAATTGTGCTTCCAAACAAAATTCCATTGTGCAAATTCCAAAAGTTTAAATTAGATAATTGTATTTTATGAAACGACATCCCAAATTCCATTGTGCAAATTCCAAAATCATAAATTAGATAATTGTATTTTATGAAACGACTACAAGAATACTTGCAGTTCCCTTGGTTAAACCTCTTAGGTTTCCATTTGTTAAACCTCTTATTTTACAGACATAAAATGTCAGTTTTAAAAAATAGTCATAAACTTTATTCTCCCGATTTTCAATACGGCAAAATATAATTGTGCTAACAAAACAAATTCCATTGTGCAAATTCCAAAATCATTAATTAGATAATTGTATTTTATGAAACTACATCCCAAATTCCATTGTGCAAGTTCCAAAATCATAAATTAGATAATTGTATTTTATGAAACGACTTCAAGAATACTTGCAGTTCCATTTTACAGACATAAAATGTCAGTTATACAAGAACGCACCCAAGACAATAAAAAAATGGAATAGATTTCTACCCTCTACTGTTTTTTTATTATAGTGTGTGTTTTTTTAATCTTTCAACGGTACTCTAGTTTTAAAATAATGGAACTGTACTACGCACGCCATAATTTAATGTCTACGTGCTTTAAAAGAAACGTTTTTGTGTTCAAAAGCTTGTTTATAAGTCTGTCTGTGAACGTTAACGCTAGTGTTCGTGAAAACAATTGATGAAATCAGCAAGTATTAAATTAAATAAATATTGAAAGAAAAATTATTTTCGTTTAGAAGTATAAATCAGAGAAGTAATTTGTACATTTCGAATTGTTTTATAATACACTCTGTCACAAAAAATATATGCACCCAGAAGGAAACGAGCTAGTATCACGAAATTTACAATGTATGTAGTGTATGAGGAGATAAGCAACTGACTACAAATTCAGAAGAGCAGACCGTTTTAATAAGAAGATATGGCATGAAAAAGGTTACAAATCAGTAAGTAGTAAATCCACCTCTGGCAGCTATACAATCCCAAAACGCGGCGTGGCATCGAATCAATGAGGTCACGTATGACCTCCTGCGGAAGATCATGCCATAATCTTTGCAACTGGACAGCTAATTCACCAGTATTCGGGGACGGCTGCAGTTGCCTTCCAAGCATGTCCCAGACGTGCTCTATTGGCGAGAGGTCTGGTGAACTGTCAGGCCATGGAAGTACGTCATATCTTTGAAGACATTGTTGGGAGAGTCGCGCAGTATGTGGACGAGCGTTGTCTTCCTGATAAATGGCACCTGGACGACTTGATGGCATAGGCAGTACAACTGGCGTCAAAATCTCGTCTATGTAAATGCGTACCGTCAAAGTGCCTTGAAAGTCGACTAGAGGTGATCGTGTGTCCAAACAAATCACTACCCACACTGTCACAAATTATGTAATCGCAGTATGCCTCTCGACAACAAATGCCGGATCGGACCTATGGCCTGGACGCCTCCACACGCGTATGCGCTAGTCATCAACATTGAGACTGAAATGGGATTCATCGCTGAAGATCACACTCCAGTTTCCCCGAGTTCGGCAAAAATCCAATCGACACTGCCTATGTTGTGGGGTCAGTGGTAGGACGTCGGCAGTTGCCTCCGAATGGTTTCCCTTGATACCACTGGATGTCTGAAAGGTAGTAAACGGTGTCAAACCGATTCTAGCGACGGTGTTGGTGCGGACGTGGCCGCTCTTATGATTGCGCGATCTTCGCGCGCATTTGTGTTCCTGGAACGCCCTGACACTTCGCAACGGTAGACTATTCCTCCTGTGATCCATTGTTGCACACACCGAACAACTACCATATCGTATGACCAAGGTGGTGGTCGATAGCCTGTTCGACCAACCTGCTTGCTTGGGGCCAACTATACGCCCCTCTGAAAGTCCGACAATTGTTCATACTGTCGCCGGTTACGTCTCAGAGGCATCTCTAGTCACAATTCCCGTCCATCCATGTCGACAGATTTGTTTGAATAACCCTATGGCACGAACAATTATGCTTTTAAACTCTCCCAGCTGCGCATCTCATATGCGCATAGCGCGCTTACCCATGTCTCATTGTCGTCGAAGTTTTAATCATTTGCATATCTCTTACCAAACTACATTCCTGCAAACTTTCGTGATAGTAGCTCGATTTCTTCTGGATGCATATATTTTTTTGTGACAGAGTGTATACAATTTAGAAAAATTTCGTTCATTTTAATTAAGAATGTATAATGTCATTTATTTTTCGACAAATATAGCTTTTCATTTTGTCAAACTTTAAGTTGGATTTTATTTTACTGCAAACAAATGCTTTCTCATAATAAAAAGATAGAGATCGGATGGGAATTGTTCAAAGTTTATTCTGCCGATTTTCAATACGGCAAAATATAATTGTGCTTCTTGTGAATTTCAGAGGGAGCTTTGCTATTTTGTCAAATCTCAAGGGAGATCACTGATTTTCTGTATCAAAAATGTTTCTGTTAGGGAAGAGAAATATCTAGAAGAGAATACATAAAAGTTTGTTCCTTCAGTTTTCACTATAAAGAATTATGTTGCTGACTCCTAAATATTTTCAGTGGAATAGACAGCATCATAACTCTCATATTTTGCTTGTAATAAAGTTTCTTCACGTCTCAATTGTACAGCAAAGAAGCTCATGGGTTGCTCGAAATGAAAGTCTACACATGAAGAATAGAAACATAATTGTTTCGTGAGTTATTTTGACATTCTAGATTATTTTCATGAAGATAAGGCAAATCAGGAACACATCCTTTAAGGGTCACTAAAATTTTAAAAAAATTGATTTTTTTTAAAAAGTGAAATTAAAAAAAACACATATTTTTTAGGCAAGTTCAGGTATTTCCTGTCTTTTGAACTGCGAGATTAATATGCAAAAAAAATCAATTTTTTTTCAGTTTCATGTCTCTTAGCTTACCAAATTTTCGTAGCTACTGAACTGATCTTTTTTCTTAATATTCCATTTTATCAGTAAGCAAAAACCTGGTGTATATAGCTCAAGCCAAATACTATTACAACGATAAGAAAAAATTATAATTTTATGTAATATGGGTAAAAAAGGTTTAGCTTTGAATAATTGATACTAATCAGTTAATAATTTAAATTTCTTTACAGTGAAAATTTAATTTTTAATTTTTTATTCTAATCTCATATTTTTGGATTTTCTGAAAGGACTTATCGTTTATAATTTCTATTGATGGTGTTTACTATCTTAAATTAATATCCCTTTCTAAAATAGAGAATAAATCAATTCCCTTGCTATTGTTGTTCTCTACACCGATATCATTATTTAATGATTAATTTTGTCGTCCAATAGTTAATGAAAAATCCCTGACAGACAATGAACCTGAAAAGCATTATATTGATTGGCTCGGTATTTAAAAAAAGTCAGGACTTTAGAATATTTTTCTCTCTTTTAACATGGGATATGCAAAAAAATACCGAATGCCTCAGATATTGTTTGATGCACCTTCTATGAATTATTCATAAAGTTAATACCAAAGTAGCTGATAATTTCTCATGTTTTCTTGTTTCGATCGCTTTTTGATAATTGCTTAAAGTTACGTAATGTCCAAGTACTTATCTATTAGGCATTTTCAAACACCATGCTAAAATTTAAATAAAATAAATGAATATTAATTTTAATGATATAATCATAATCCTAATTTTTTTCCGATTCTCATTAAAGTTTTAAAGAAATGTTTATTTTTCTTTTCCTTTAGGGGCTATTTTAAAGCTAAAGTCTAAAATTTGGGTAGATCATAAAATTTGTCAGAAATATAAGCAACTATCATTAAGTTAACAGAGAATTTGTGGTGGAGAAATTTTTACAAATCAATTTGCGGTTATATTAAATACTTCTCCTAATCCAGTTAACATCTGAAAAATTAGTTTAACATTGTGTATTCCCTGTGCATTTATCTCTGTGAATTTTTGACTAAAAAAGCATTCTTATGTAATTCGGTAAAAGAATCACCTAATCTCCTACAAATTAAATGCAATCTTCGTAGTATATAATATATCCTGAAAATTAGTTTTCTAGTACATGAACTTTCCAACATATAAATAACATATTTTTGTTTAAAAAAAATACCACCAGAAGATAACTTCCCTAATTACAACTTAAGTGTAAATATCTTGAGGCGACGTAAGATTTTCTTCCTTGATTTTGGGCGTGAAGTCAATGTTCATTCGTGACTCAATATTTGTTTACCTAATTTTTATTTCCATTTAATTTTTTTCTCTATCGTTAGTGTTATTTGCAGAATAACTTATTTGTTTATGGTTAGGCGGAAAAAATTGCCATATTAATTGCAGCGAAAAGTATTCTATGCACTGGTTGGCATTAAAGAAACAACACAAAAGCATACAGTATTCTCGAGAGATAAAGGAAATAAAGGGGAACTCTATTTAATATTTATGATTTTGACATGGAAATGAACTGTACTTTAGATAAATTGCCAGTATATTTAGAATGGGTACACTGTTCCTCCAAAGGAAGTTCTGTTTCTTTTTCCCCACTTAATGTTTTTGATGTAGAAACTTGGATTAAATAATATTGTTATTAACGAATACGAGTACACTGATCGAAACTTATAATTTAGTGTCCTGGTACGAAATTCATGAAAATATACTGATGCGAAATGTTATCAAAATGATTACTAAAATTCTTATAATGGTATATGTAAGGTATACATAAGATTCGATTCACAAGAATTGAACTTTTGAGTGAATGAATTAAAGAAGCTGCTTGAGATATGCTAATTTCGGCATACGCACTTGGTATAAATACCAAGCAGCTTGATTAAGTAAAAAAGGGGTTATTATGGTTGATAGATAAGCGAGTTAAGGGGGCTACGAGGTAAGCAGTTCCAGGTGTTAATCGGCGCTTGTGCTTAGGGGGCCCAAAGTTTACGTGGCAGAACTGCTGGTTTGACTCTCTGCTGGTTTGTGAGTATGGCAAAGTGTATTTTTATTGAATGCTAATATATATTCCATACAAGTAGTAAGTATGCAATTTGCTGTAAAAGCAAATTCTATATGTGCAATGAATTCAATAAACATTGTTTCATGTATAAACTGTGTTTGTATCAAATTCATTTAGAGTACCACTTCAAATTATATACACCCAAGTCTGGGTAGAAGTGAGCTATACTCTACACATATTAAGGGCACACAGAACATCTCTATAATCAAAATGAAGCGATGTTAGTGAAATGTTTATGAACATGTACTTTATTGCAGTATACATATATATATACAAATTATTTATATACCAGTAACTACATGCATTATATTTTATATTTAAAGTGAAATGGAAGAATTACATTCAAAATTTAGTTTATTGCAGCAATTTAAAAACTTGTTAAATGATACTGTTTGTCAGTTAGGTAGAAATTTCTAAAAATCTATTGAATTTATCTCTTCAAAAATTGGTATGTTACCATACAATATATTAGTTGACAATAAAACGAAGTATTTTGCTTCTAGGTGTAGTGAAATTGAAAATAACAAAAAATATGTAATTAATTTTTTTTAAAGTTTTCCACTAACAAATTTTAATTTAATTTTTTCAAACCTAGAAGCAAATTACGTATTATTGTTAACTAATATATTTTATTTTACCATGCGAAATTTGGAAGAGATAAATTCAAGAGTTTTTCAGAAAAGTTACCTAACTACCAAATAATATCAAACATTTAACAAGTTTTTAAATTGCCACAATAAACTAAAATTTTAATATAATTCTTCCATTTAAATATAAAACAATGTATGTATTTACTGGCATATAAATATTTTGCATATATCTGTATTCTGCAATAATTAAATACATATTCATAAACATTCACTAAAATAGCTCCATTTTGGTTGTCGAGATCTGTGTGCCCTTAAGTATTTCTAATCTTTAAATAATTAACTGTAGTACTAAAGTATTATATATTAGCGTTTAATATAGAAAAAATATTAGATTATAGTTAGTAAGGACATCCGTGGTATTCAGGATTTTTTGTCTGTAATTTACAATATAAGGGTGTCACAGTAAGAGCAGCGGATTTAGTTTTTGATTTAAACACATTATTTATATATTAATATATTTTTATTTCATTGCAAATTACAAATGTTCCAATTATGTATGGAAAAAATGTCGGACAAATGACTCATTTGGACCAATGTTATCACTTTTCAAATAAATGTGTTTAAGTCAAGAACTAAATCAGGTGATCTTATTGTGGCACCCTATATTATTTTAGCAGATCACATACTTGAGAAAAAAACTCTTATTTCAGTATAATCTAAAGTTAAGCTATAGCATATATTTTCTTTGGAAACAGTTTGAAGACTATAGTTCGGAACTAAACCCTTTTATATTATAATTTGAGAAAAAAAGTAAACGTTTCAAGACTCCGTCGAAATTTTTACAGAAATACAAACTATGTTTAAAAAAAACACTGTTAGTTTCGCTGAATTTTAGGGACTTTACTTTAAATGAATAGAAAAATTGTGAGAATTATATCAATGAAAAAGATAGATAAATATTAATTTCATGATTATTTTTACAGTATGACAATCGTATAGGATTTTTTTCTCAACAACTACAACTTAAAAAAATAGTTTGAGCTCACAGAAACAAAATTTTATTGGACTGAATAAAATTTCATCTGTTTAACACGTATAACTTGTTTTTATAAATGTATATAATAAAGGACGCATGACACAAAAATACCAAAAATGTTCATATTGCTTATACGAGATACTTATTACGTATGTATATAAGAAAATAGAGTATTACTTATGTATATAAGAAAACAGAATAGTACGTATGTATATAAAAAATTATGTTGACCGTGTTAAACTCACGTAAAATCGGTAAGTAGTACATTGTTAGGCAACGTGTTTTGTGAAATAAAAAGTTTGTGTCATCCAGTTACGTCTCAAATCTTGCAAGATCAGTATACGATGCAAAACAACATGAGCAGTAGATGGGTAACAGCAAAATCATTATAGTTTCAAACATGGTTATATGCAAAATTCCCATTCCTTTATAAGCTCTGAATAATTAGTAGCAATTGCAGGCTACAAGGCCAAAAAAAAATAGCTTTTTCATTACTTACGGCCAACATAAATCGAGATCCAGTTTTAATTAATTTATATTTTTGGCACATTACCCGTAATCCGTTATGCACACACACACAGATATATATATATATATATATATATATATATATATATATATATATATATATATATATATATATATATATATATATATATATATATATATATATATATATATATATTTATATATATATATATACATATATATACATATATATATATGTATATGTATATATGTTTATGTATATATATATATATATATATATATAAATATATATATACATATATATATATATATAATTAATATATATATATTAATTTGTAACAATAGTAGGCTGTAAAACCAAAAAAAAAAATGGAGGCTGAAATCTAATTTATTTATAAAAATTTTGGCACTTCAACCTTAATCCGTTAAAGCGATAATCCACTCATGGGAAAATTGGTAGTTTAGTACATTTTAGAAAGGAAAATAAAGGCTAGTGAAAAAAGAAACCCGAAAACCAATAAAACTAAACACGACTGTGGTACATTTCAGCGAACAGCTAAATGTATTATCTCATTTACATTAATAAACACTAGATCTACTGTTTTTCCCTTGATGGGGAGAAAAAAGCTTATTAATTAACTGTTTCGCATCAACTGCATCCTATAAAAATGAAAATGTTCAATATCCTAAAGCTATAAATTTTCTTGCAACTAAATATTGTCGAGCGACGTCAAAATAATACAAAAATAAATCTATACAGTAAGTAAAGGCAGATTAATGAACCAAATCGTTTACTGTAAGAAACGGCAGAAAAAATGAGCCACTTTCCCTGTTTTTAGATGTCAAGTGAACGGTCATTTATGACCCGATATTGCTAGGTTAGTATTTGTTTTCTGAAATGTATGCCCATTTCTAATGTCAGGATGGATCGATTTCCATTTGTACTCCTATTGTCTTTCCTCTGCAGTGACTGCGTTGGTTAACGATTAATTTTGTGATCCGAGAGTTAATGAAAAAATTCCTGACAGAAAGCGAAGTGAAAAAGTCTTAAATTGATTAGGTTTGACTCTTCAAAAGCGTATACAGTACGTAAGCCAATTTTTTTAATTTATGTGAGAAAAGAATGCGTTTTGCCAATTTAAAAGTTCATTTTAGTTAAAATTGAGTTTACTTTTTTGTGATCTTACGTAGTATTTATACTACAAAAATAAATCAATTAATGCAATGTAGTTGCTAAGAATATTCGAACATTTGATGATCATATATATATATATATATATATATATATATATATATATATATATATATATATATATATATATATATATATATATATATATATATATATATGCATATTAATTAGTATGTATTTATTACTAGTAATTAATAAATTATTGAATAATTCAGAAATTATATATTTATTTAAGAAATAATGGTACGTTTATTATTCTACGCTCGGTTTACTTTATAGAGTCTAATATTTCCTCGTTACTGTTAGCATCCAATTGTTTAACGTTATAACGCACTGGGGAATGTTGAGAAATATGGCCTCCTTTGAAAGTTTTATTTACTAGTATTCTCGTAGATATTATTAAAGTGCATCCCTAGAGTGCTTTTGTACCTCGATACATTTTCTTTAGTATAACATGCTCTGGGGGAAAAAAACTTTTGCATTCATAATAGTATTATTTTATAATAAGCTATTTCTAAGTGTTACAACAGTATCATTTTATTAAAATTATTGCAAAGTATGTTGTTCTCTAGTAAAGCATTTTTACCAGTACTATAAGTATTTATCTATTATATTACTTGCAAAAATTGAAAAATTCAGCTTTAATATTTACGTTAGCTATCTGGAAAATAACAATAAAAATAAACATTTCAGATATTTGTATTAAATTTAAGCACTTTTGCCTTTTGGGGGAAGCGCGTTCTCCTGTCTCAAACTGACTTTTGTATAAGAGCCTTATATACTATTATGATAAGATTTTACAGTAAGTCTTCTATAATAAGTTCCTAGCAGTATTTTATTGTTAAGTTTGAGCTCGACTTGATTGTGTTGGATTATGAACTAGAGAACGTACTATTATGATAATTTTGATTATTAACACACTATGTTTTTAGTAAACCGGGAACTACTAAATGGTTTTTAACCCTTTCCTGGCTGGAATGAGTTTTGGAATGCTACTACCAAACGTTACGGTTGGTGCTTTATAGATTTAACTGTCTCAGCAATATAAGTATTTATAAGCAATGTAAGCAATATAAGCAATATAAGTATGATGATTTTTATCAGTGACATTTTATCAGTGAGTTCTTTAACATTTACTTCACCCTCCCCTATTTTTACGAGGCTACGTTTTACAGAGAAACACAAATTAAGTAATATAGAAATTCCTTGGCGACTTTAACAGAGGAAGATAAATAACGACTTTAGTTTATGTAACTTTGATTTGTGCTAAAAATCTCGAGTTGAAGATTTTTTACAGTTTAATTTTATATATACTTGTTTTTTTGTTTACATTATGATCTATTTTTCAGGGTAAATTTTTATCTAATAATCATCAGATTATCCAGCGTTGTTCTCTTCAGGGGTTTAGCGTCGCCTGAACACTAGCTTTCTAGGAAGAGAATTTTAATCCCGGTCTCTTATGCCCAGCGCCAGAACTGAACAACCCTGGTTACAGAGGAAACTTTCTTCACAGTGATTTTATACCTGATAAAATTTACTACGGTGAGTTTTTTTTTAGTTCCCCGCTTCTATTAATGCACAATAGTGTCGAATACACGTATAACTGTAATCATACTATTGTTGTAGCAGCAGAATGTTGCAAAGTTACACCTGCCCCCACTCAAAATCGAAAATAGATGTAAATGTGTCCAGTTTCGTCGGCTAGAGGCAGTAAAATCATTTAAGCATCAATCGTTTTTTCTCTAAAATATTATGTCTCATGTGTTTGAAAGAATGTAAATTTCGAATAAATATATATTTTCATGTTAGTATTGTATGATGAACGTTCTATATTTCAGTTGTCATACACACCATGGGAAACATTCTAAAAAGAAGTAAATCTGCACAATCTGGTAGACCGAATCCTTAAATCATTAAAACATCACATAGATCGACTCTTTCTAATCCCTCAAAAGTGACTTTCTTAGTCTTAAGCTAACAGAAAACTCCCGCGACAGCAATATACAAGGGCTATTTAATATTTGTGTTGTTGTTTCTAATGCCCCTAGACCGGAATTGTAAGACAAGGTCCATATAGGCTTCGGGCTGAGTAGTGCAGCTCCAGTTTATGACAGCACTACGAGGATAGAGTCTCTCTTGGCTAGATGACACCACAATTTTGACCGACCACCCCCAGGAGCGACATCTGGGGATCGTAACTTCCCCACCCACTGACCTCATAGAAGGACTTTCCAGGCTAAACGTTTCCAGATTAAACGTTTCCATATTCGGCCTAGACACGAAAGTATTTAGCAGAGCTTACCGACGCATAGAGAAAGCCGACGCGCTACCATTACGCTACATTTGGCCCATTTAATGTTTGTAAATGTCATATATCTGAAGATGGTTAACCCAGAAAGATATACTTATGTTTCTGTTTTTAAGTCACATCATTGAAAATACATGATATCATGATATCAATCTTACTCTCCGGGTAGGGCCAGTTCATAGTGTTGTAAAATAGCTCAAAATTCTTAGGATGTGACAACTGTAAGCCCCTTTTGGCGAATAAATCCACTTGCTCCTTTCTCCAGTTGCTCTATTAGCCAGGAATCCATCGTAAAACAATTCTATTATATTTTTGTTCCCCAAAATATAGATATCCTAGACATTGAGGAATTTTATTAGGTTGTATCTTATGAAAAAGTATGAAAAATATATTAATTTTCCCATCTAAATTTTTCACTTAGCTGTAGCAAATGAATGCACTATAACACATGAGTTTGCTTTCAATAGCATTTCAATACAAAAAGAAAGTGAAATCGCACTTTTCTTGACAAGTTGGAGAAACAATCAATGAGAAATCAGGGTATCTGCAGAAAGAGTTAGTTTTCAAATCCACTAGAAACAAAAATAAAAATCTAGTAACTTCATCATCTTACACGCAAGCAAACGAAGTACCAGCAAAACAAAGAACATCACGTCTAGTTTTTTCTCAAATCTCAAGAAGTAACTTATCAACCAACTTTCCTCTAAATGAACAGTGATAAAATCTAGGAACTTGTGCTACAGTTTATACAGACAGATAAATTCTAGGTTCTGTAGAGAGGAAAATGAACAATACAATGATTGCAAAAAGCGATACGATTTATTGTATTGAAAATAGTTCATACAAATCCCGTTGATTTTTTACTAATAAGAATTGCAAATTAAGTTTCTTCAAGTGTAAAGATGGTCTGCATTTTTTCAAATGAGTGTTCACAATACAAGATTGAATTCAATACAAGATTGGAATCAATCTAGTAATAATTATTCTTTAGCGTAAAAAATAAAAAATCTGAAAAATTGCATTCTCCATAATGATTTATCTTTTGCATTAAAACCTACTAATTACATTATATTTACATACCAAGATATTTAAAACTCATCTAAAATGATAGATAATGCTACTCCTCTTATATATTTAGCTCCTAAGCGTGTGATTACATATTACAAAATCACGAATAACTAAAAGTATTCCTTGCTTTAAAGTAACATTTCCTTAATTTTTAAATGCTATAGTTATTTATAAACTTATGTATGTCCCAAAGCTAATGCATTTCTCTCCATACTGTTTGTAATATCTTAAAATATAATTTAATTAACCAATTTTTAAAAAAAATCTTTTACTGTATACTGGATGATTTCCTATAATTTTTCCTTTACACTGACGTATTACTTTTTTTACTATATTTCTGTCGATACATTATAAAATATTATTTAAAATTTTTGTAATGTATATGTCGGGATTCTTTTAAATATAATGTTATGTATAGCTTTGAAATACGTATTTTTCAATGAAGATGTCTCTGTATATAATTTTTATAACATCTTAAGCTATTTATATTTATTTATCTGATTTGTCACTAAATATCAACAATTTATTTTCCCTCTACAAATCGCAGAATAATTTGCCCTCTATTTCTAAAGAATTTATATTTCAGATGAACTACTATTTTCTGTATCTAGAAATATGCGATTCTATTGTTGAAAGTAGGTCACCGAAAAGATTTGTTTTCTGTTTCTTTCTTTATCATTCGGCTCCCGTTTAGTCGTCTCTATTGAAAAGAGTAAGCATAAGGGAATATTATTAAAAATATCATGTAACATCAAATACACTCGCGTGACAAGTATCCATGCTTCTCTCTCGAAACCATATTGTGTAATTTCTCAAATACTTTAAGACTGTTTAAAGGTGATATGCAGTTACTTTTACATTTAAATAAAATTGTAAAAGTTTACTTTCTATATGATATGCATATAAAGACCGTAAAAATCTTATAAGGGTTTCATTCATAGTCCTGTCGATAAAATTCTCGTTTCTCTAATTCATTAAATTTTTTAGGTGGTATTTTGCATGTGTGGCACTTGTGTTACACTTAAATTCAATAATTATATTATTGTGTAGTGGTTCACAGAATAAGTGAGAAATGAATTGGCAAACTTTATAAAAACAAATCTTTTTATATGCATAAAATTTCAACCTCATACATTTTAAAGAGTGGTACGTTTACCTTCACAGAAAAGCACAGTTTTGAAGTTAGTTGGTAATGTCCATGTAGGAATTGTAAATACTAGCACCTGTTTTTAACCAAATTGAGCTTCCTTTCTGAATAACTGATTTTCAGTGGAATTTTAATGCATAATATTCTCGAACAAATATTATAACACAGAACACGTGTTTCTATAAGGATTCCTTTGACATACACAGCATTTCTAAGCTACATTGTCCATTCGCACATCTGAAATTGAAGTTTGTTTAGATAGGTATCAAAATTATATATTATAATTGTCGTAAAAGTGGTATTAAAAAGGTTTAATAAGAAAATAAACTTTTAATTTAAATGCTTCTAACTGTGCATTTAGATTATGTGGTTTTTGTTCTTTGCAATTTACTTCTAAGAGTGATAGAGTTTTTTTTAATAAATTTATTTTCCCTAAGCAGATATTAAATCATTAGTACCAATAAATCTTCTGAGATGTTCTACTGCTAAAGAATAATGATTTCTAGATTCATGAGGAAGCTTTTATGTGCAGGTAATAGTTGCAATTGTGAATCCTTAGAAGACTGAACTAATACCGTTTTGTCAAAATGAAATAAACTAACTATGTTGCCCTTTTCATATGGTTCAACGTTATGTGATTTATCTAAAATTACTTAATTTAATATTTAATTAACGTACCTGAAGTGGAACTAAAACATCTTTACCCACTGGAAATACCATTTGTGTTGGCATGGGCATTTTTTCTGATATTTTGAAATGCAAGTTGTGAAAATGTTATGTATACCCACATTACAGTTTGCCAGTTTTGTTGCCAT
>OU015495.1:111070904-111118404 GCA_907164885.2 Dolomedes plantarius | reverse complement strand
TATCTTTGGTAACTTACTTAATGATTTTCCCTCTTATTTTCCTTTGGTAATATATTGATGTATTAGGTTTTCTATCAGAGCATTTTTCTTAATTTTTATAATCAAATTCTTTAATTAAAAATTTTATTTTATTTAACCGGATGATAGCTATGACTTTGGTCTACAGGTTTTAATCTCGTGGTAGACTTAGGTTTTTTTGGCTCTTTTAATTCGGCTTTAAATTATTGTTATGGTCTTTTCAGTCTTGCTTAAGAAAAAATGGTCGTACTGCGAAAAACTAGGCACCCCATTGCATGCAGATAAAATGTGTTTAATGATTTGCCTTGACACAAGGCAAACTATTATTTAGTTAGAAAGATTTATTTGCTTATAATACACAAGGATATGTTCAATTCGGATGATATGTTTAAGTCATTGTTTGATGTGATGAAATCTTAAGTTGACTGAGTTTTGTAAATTCGCGTTATTATTTTGATTGATATATAAAAAAATTTGAGATAAAAAGTTATTAAATATGTTCTTATATTCTAGTAAAATAATTTCTCGAAAGTTTTTTATATGATTTTTCCAAGAAACATACACAGATTTTTTTCACATCTCAGTTATTGATCTATTACTTGATACTTCTCGTTTAAATAATTTGTGGCTTTAGGTCTTTGTTATTTCTTGTAATGACATCTTCCTACTTTTAGCTTGTTACTCCACCTTTTAGTTACTAGGCTAAACTATGACCAAGAAATCTATTCCTACAATTCCTACTTCTAAAATTCTAACTGTGTCACAATTAATAAAATTAGTCTTCTTGTACTTTATATCCCACAGCACCAACATTATCACCTGACGAAATAATATAAAAATTGAATAGCTAAAAGAGCGCAAATTTGATACTAAATAATTTCAAACTTTTTAAAATTTATGAGATATTGTTATTTATATTCCCATTCTAGTTATGACCTATGGCTGCATCTTCAAATAACTAAATTGAAAGACGTCGATATAAAGTCCATTATTTCAGTTTTTATACCAGTTGAGTCACATTTAGTACAATATAACCTTATACTAGAATCACTTTGGCCTAATTTGACACCATATAATTTGCCATGATAACTTGCATAGTAAGGCTCATAAGAGTATGATATTTTGAAATGAAACAGAAACGAGACCCATATCTTAGTGCCGGTGCACACTTGCGGCAAAACTACTCGGGACGCTGCGTTATTTTCAATCCGATAAGAAGAAATGCAGAGCAACTGCTGTTGAGATTCACACGTGCCACCAGCGTCTCTCTGCCGCAGGCGTCACTCCCAGGTCGCCGCAGGTTCCTGTGGAACGCGCGGCACCTTACTGTAACCCGATAGCTGGTAGTACGCATTCGTCTACAGGGGAGTGCACAGCTGCCGCAGCGTTTTATCCCCTATCGACCTTGTGAAGTCTCTTTACACGATGTCTGATGAAAATGTTGATGTCGAACTTTTCATCGACGAAGTAAAATCTCGCCCGATAATTTGGGATGTTAGTCATGAGGACTATAAAGACCGAATAAAGAAGCCGTCTCCTTGGGAAAATATGTGTGAAACCATTATTGAGAACTTAAGCCAAAAAACGGAGAATGAGAAAAATGCAAGCAGTAAGTATATTTTTTTACAACTTTTATTAAAATAAGTACATTAGATAACAAAACTTTTAGATGGTCAGGTATTTAAGTTTATTTTAAGTGGGTCGTCCGAAAATAATTAAAAACTTTTCACCATCTTACCTGAGATCCATCAAGCTTACATTAAACACTCCCTTCAAGTACCTCTCGGTGTTGTATGGATGGATTCAGTGCTTCCTTTTTCTAATTCTATTTTCGCGATTAACATGCTTGTAGACTAAGTAAGAAAAAAAACTTTTTTCTTAAATAATTGGGCGAGTGTACGATTCACCTCGGTTGGTGGCAAACGAGAGACTGCAGCTGATACCTATCATCACGAAAGTATGCACTGGAACGGTGTTCCAAGCAGATTGAAAATAACGCAGCGCCCCGAGTACTTTTGCCGCAAGTGTGCACCGGCACTTACGTAGGAAGTAACACGCTTTTACACTTTGACCCAAAGCTTGCGTCGAAAGGCATACTGAATGCAACAGAAACCTCTGCTGGGACAAACTTTACTCAGCCTCTCTTTCTCTATTTTCCATCTATTTAAATCTAGATTTTTTATGAATGTGACGTCCTTCTGCTCTGACGTCATTCTGTTTCAAGTTGGGACGAAGTAGAAGTGGAGAAAACAGTCAACGTAAAAAAAAGACAGAATAAATTAAAAGAAGAAAGCATAATGCAACATTAGATTGATAACATCATGCCCTCTTACATATATTCTCATTTTTTTGTTCACTATCAAAAATATATAGCTGAATTCTGGAAAACAAAATAGTAGCGAAGTAAAACCATGATAGGAACCTGAAAAAAGAAATATATTCTTTCCTTACGTTCCAGGATTTTGCAATAACTTGGCAAATATTTCGGGAACTTACTTTTCTAATACATTATGCAAAGATAGACTTTTGAAAAGTTTCTTTCAAATCCTTTAAAGTAAACATGCCTTTCTGTTTAAAGTAGTTGCTTGACATAAAAGCTACAGGAATTCTGTATTTATTTTAAATGAGATATTAGAAAGTTAAATAAGAATGTAAATTTTCTATTCGATTTTAACATTTGGTTCGAGCAATGATGAGTTGCATGAAATTTTTGCGATGTATTCTCAATAATTTAAGCGATTTTGTATAGAGGAAAATATTCATAAAAAACTCCAAATCCTATTTTTAAGTGCAGATTTAATACCACGAAATAATCCACTCACTAGGCAAAAACATTGCAAACAGCTCCAAATAAGGAAAACCATGAAACGAATTAAAGGAAAAAAGCAATTGTACATATATATATAGTAATACGCTACTGGCTATGATTCAAACACATAATTTACTAAACTTAAACTCATTTTAGTATAATTTATTTCTTTAAAAAAACTTTATGGGATTTTTTAAATTAAAAATTTGCTCCATTTGTTCTTATGAGATATGAATAAATAAACATAAAATCATTATTTAAGTCCTAATGTAACTTTAAGAATATTAATAAAAATATCAAAGGAAATTAAATTCTCGTTTAGCCATTTGACATATTATAGTTATCATGAAACAAGTTCAAAATGCTTATTATTTTGAATGTAATGCTCACAAAAGTGCAAGATCTACAGAATTGATCCTATATAAAAACAATTAAGAAATAATAGTTGTTACTATACAGAAATAACCTTCGGTAGAGTTACGTTTTATAATAATGCCTTTACTCTTTAGAGCTTCCTTAAAATCATTAAAATATATTTAAATAAACGGAAAAGAGATTTTGCAGAGAGTAATTATGTAAAGTTCATGTTAAGGCCCCCAACTCATGCGGGCTCATCTCATGTACGCCCCAACCGAAGCGTAAAAAGGTTTGGCTGTTAGCGTCCCCCCACGCCAAATTGGACAAACGGGTGTTTGGTTTGGTTTGGAGCGCTACGGTCAACTTTTTGCTACACAAGGGCTAATTAGACCGGGACCTACAGTCTAAAGCCGATTCCGAACGGCTACAAACATCCATGCCAACAGTGGGACTCGAACCCACAAGATCTGAACCAAATGCCAGTGCCCTAGCCATTCGGCCATCACCTGGCTGCAAAGGGGTGTATATGTGTGTGTGGAGCAATGGCGACCAGAGTGTTTGCTTAGCTCATTTCTGTGTTTGATAATAAATAATTCGTGTGTGTGAAATTCGTGTTACAGTCCACTTTTTATATAAACTGTGTTTTGTGTGTTAATTAACAGTTCATTTTAATAATTGAGATAAAAAATAAGTCGCAAATTTTACACTTTCGAATTCCATATACCTATCACGTAGCAATATCTCGAAAATCCAGAATTGCAGTTTTCTAAAACTGTAATACTTCCCTGTAATTTAGTATGACTGTTGTTCTGTTCGGGTCTATTTGACCTTTAAAAGAATAAAATCTTCTTAAAAAGAATGAAATGCTAAACAACTGCAGTCTACGATGAAATAGAGCTATCAATTAAAATGCCACATCACTATATGATCCACCTGGCAGCTTTATTATTAAAATGTATCGTTAATTAAACGGAAAAGACATTTTTTGCCTAAAATAGTTCAATGACGTTCTGTTTCTAATTTAGATAAAAATAAGTTTTACAATTTTGATTTTCTTGTACCTTACACGTAGTAATACCTCGAAAATCCAAAATTGCTGATTAATACACATGAAAACATTCCTTGTATTTTAGTAGAAATTTTAATTAAAGGAGAAAATCTTTTAAGAAAAAGAATGAAACTTTAAACCTGTTGTTCTGTTCGGGTTCTGTTTCGGTTTGACCCGAAAAAATTTTATCGGAGTATAAAATCTGAACCATCAGTGATAACAGTGCTAGATCTTGTGACTTAGTTTCTATATAAGAGTATTTAATGTTATAAAATCTCTTCACATTATTTTTATGTTTTGAATATTTTTAGTATGTTCCTCATGTACTGTACTGGTCAATAAGACCGATGCAAAACTGCAATGATATACAGAGTATACGGGCTAAATGTATCCAAAAGTCATGATTTATTTTTTTGGAACTACCCATTAGAATTTAGAAAAAAATATATAAATAAAAATAACTTCTCACTAAGTTTTAATATCAATCATAGAGTTCGATCATAGCATCATAGATTTCGATGTGTGCACCTTTTGTAGCACGACAACCGTCTAAATGGTAATCCAGTTCTCTACAAGTGTTTCGTAGCATAGCAGGAGTTATTACACGAATTGCTTAAATGATACGCGTATAATTTTTTGTTTATACACAACGGATTTAATGAATCCAAAAGCAAAAAATCTAATAACTCCTGATATGCTACGAATCACTTGGAGAGAACTGGATCACCATTTAGACGTTAGTCGTGCTACAAAAGGTGCATAGATGAGAAATCTATGATACTATGATAGAAATCTATGAATGATATTAAAACTTGGTGAGATGTTCTTTCTATTTAAATAATTTTTAAAAAATTCTAATGGGTAGTTCGGTAACAATAAGTCATGACTTTTGGTTACCTTTATCCCGGACACCCTGTATATTGCTCCCTTACATCCTTACAACAGTTTTTCCTGTTATAAGTTATATTTGGTGATTATTTTCGATGTTATATTTAGTTCTACATCTTAAAGCTTACTAAGCATCATGAATAATAGGCAATAGACTCGAGAAACGAATTTTAAAACTACAATATTTCTGAAAATTGAAGACTGGGTCATATTGACCCGAATGGAACATTGGTAAATCCAAAAGAAAACAATGGAACATTGGTAAAGTAAATACGAACAGAACACCAAGCTTTAACGACAACAGTGCTCATTATGAAACTCCGAAGCCGTGATACCAGTGTAATTCAATGGCGCTATACAATCCACACGGCAATCTTGCGAAAATACCGCTATTGAGGACAACATTAAAAGAGCGTTTGCGGCGATAGATGACGTTTCTACCATCATCGTCGGCGACATCAGTATCTCAATTCGTATATCACTAATTTGGTAAAATCAAAAGAAACAATTAACATGCGTATAAATATTAAATACTCAGTGTGTCATTCTTTATTCGGGGCTCCATGTAGCCTAGCGGCATTGCGTCGGCTTTCGGAGCTGAGGGTGTTCGGACCTAATCCTGACAAGCGCCGTTAAACACCCCCGTGTCTGGGCTGGATACGGGCACGTTAATTCTGTAAACCGGAAAGTCTCCTAAGAGGTGAAAGAGGGGGGGAGAAGGTACGATCCTCCCAGATGTCGTCCCTGAGTATGTTCAGGCAAAAATGGGTACCTGTCAAAATACGACTATGACCCTTGTAGGACCATTATAAAGTTGTGCCGCACCCCTCAGTACGCTAGTCTATATGTACCTAGTGTGGAATAAATTCCGATCAGGAGGTAATAGAGACAACAACAACAACAATTCTTCATTCAAAAGAATCAAGTATTTATCCGTAAATTATTTAATATATAACAACAGCAAAGATAAAATCACTATTATAAAACCTCGAGATTTTCACAGTGTAGTACAATACAGTGCGAAAAATCGTATTCTATGATTATAAATAGCATTCAAAAGAAATAGATGAATAAAACCTTATTTCAGCATAAAATATTTTAAAAACTGCACCACGAAAGATTAGATTAATGGAGTGGGTATAATAAAATACATTTTAGCACAAAAAGCATAGCCAAAAACAATTTTTCTGCTTAGACTAGGAATGAGAAATATCGCTCTGATATTATAAAAACAAACAAAATAAATATCATTCTAAGTTTTATTTATGTAACATTTTTACAAAGGAATTATTTTATAAAATATGCTGCAAAACTAAAAATAGTTTAGACTTTCACATATGAAAAATTTAATCTTGCTGTATCTTGTACTCAATAAAGTCTCCACATAAAGTAAAAAAATTAATATAGTATTAGATGTACAGACGGTAAATGTTATCAGTAAAACAACGTCTTCAGAGATACAAAAAGAACCTGTCTTCTTCAAATTTTAAATAATCCTAATTCAATGATTTTTCTTTGATATAGTGTATTTATTTACTGGAAATGCGCCAAGAGGTTTTCGTCTTATAAATCTCAGGTTCCGTTAGAGTATATAAAACCTCCTGATTAGCCAACATTATATGTAAAGTATGTAGTGGTCAGATATTTTAAATACAAAAAAAATATGAGAAAAGATAAGAGTAATTATAAATTTTATTTCAATTCAATTGACTATGGACATCTATAATATCATTTTCAACACTTACATATTTTATGGTCGAGAATAATGTGTTACTTGTAAACTATCGTATTCGATCATAGTGGATACGTATATACAAACATATATATATATAGGGGAGAGTAGTACACAGTGAGACAAATTTTCAAAAAATATTAATTAAGAGCTAAATACAATCGACTGAAGAAATTTAGCTATTGGATGTTTAAATCTGTTTTATTGGCAGAATCTTTCACACAAAATTTATTAATAAATATAAATATAAACCAGAAATAATTAACGTTAAAGTAATATCAGCATTCGTCTCACTGTGTATCACACCTCGTACACAGTGAGACATTTCTAATTTATCTATTTAAAAAATATATTGTCACAATAATAAACACAAACAATGCTTCATTATACACAAATTTTCATGAGGCAATCAATTGTTAATCTTGGAAAAGTCACCGAACATTTATAAGGTCAAGCCGCATTTTTAAACTGACATATCCTGACAATCTTTTTGTTTTCATGGGCATTGGCTGAGGCAGAACCATGACAATATCCAGTTTATTTACAGAGGCCACATCTGGAATGTTTGGAATCACAAAGGCATTATATTTCTCACTTTTGCGTAGATAAGTGACTTCAAAATCACTATCTTGTAGGACTAATTTCACAGCTGCAGCCATCTGTTCTTCTCCAGTTGTTCCAATTTTCCTTGGCACATTCTTAGGCAGTACCGTCATAACTCTGAAAAAAAGATATTTAGTACCAGAAAATATATAAATAACATTATTAATGATAGTCTCGGTTCTGTGTATCTATACAGCAATACAAGCTAAGATGTTATATTACAAGTTTCAATGTTAAGATGTGAAATTCATTATATTGTGTAATAGCAAAATCTTAGTAATTCAAAATTGAGTTGATAAAAATTGAGAAATATATATATTTATATATATATATATATATATATATATATATATATATATATGTATGTATTTAATTTATATCTTTGTGCTGCTACCTTTTTGAAAGTAATAATTGGGAAATAATGTTGAGCACAATACAAATTTCTATAAAATAATGCATTAAATTCCTTAAACATTAAAGAATGCCACTATAAGTGGAAAAACCCTTTTTGTTTAACATTTACTAGAATAATCCAAAGATTTCGTTTATTGAAAACGGACATGGTAATACTTGCGTAACGTTAAATATAAAATTTATAACTGACACATACTATTTCAAATATTCCACGACTTTTTTTCTATTACCAAAAATAAAATGTTATCGCAAATGGACAAAACATACTCTCCGTTTTCAATTCCACTTTATATATGAATGCTCATGCTATAAATAAGCTTCATCGGGTCTGAAGATCTATAAATTACACTTCAACAAGGATGTTTTTGCATTTTCTTTTAAACTTACAAAAGAAAGCAATGTGGAGCACCAAATCAAAACAGCTATACCGTATCATGTTTTGTATTTGAAACAACTCTATCACGAAAAACTTAGTCGTGATATCAACGTATCATTTAAAAAAGAAAAATCTCATTATACTCATGTCAGACCCAGACAAGAATGCATACACAAACGCAAAGCACATATTTACGCATCGCCAAATAAACCCATTTTCTCTTATATCCACCCTCTTAAAATTCTTATAGTCCTATTAAATTCATAGAAAGAATGTCACCGAAGGTGAGTGACAAAGGTGACATACGGTCCAAAAAACATTATTTTCAATTTAATGGATTGTCTAGGCTCACTAACATTTGATTATTCGCGCTCCAAGTGCACGATGGGAAAAGGGAAAAAAAGGTTTATTGCCTCTGAACAACGTAGAAAACAAAGTTAATCTGTGTTCTTGGGCCAGTTAAGTTCTCGTTGGCGGGACATTTCCGATTGCCCGAGGGCGCCAGTAGTTGATTCGATTACCATTGATTTTCCGAAGCCACTGCCTCGCTTTTGAAGCGGGGGGATGTTCACAAATTGTTGTAAATTTCTTCCCATCTCATTTCCATTTTTAAAACCTTGCAACACTTTTCTTCAAAAGACAAAAAATTCATAAAAAATACCTATTTCTTGAATTTAAAATGTGTATCAATTTTGTATACGCAATTAAATACTCAAATATTAATAACATCCCTGTTTATAAACCAAAGCCAATTTCTTGTGATTAATCACGCATGCTTGTAAAACATCTTCACCGGTTAAGGAATGAAGCTCGTGGGACCTTCTTCTTTTAGGACAAATATGTTCCACATCATATCATGATCTATGATCCTGAATAAAACTCACTCTTGTAACTAAAAACACATGTTTGGGAATAAAAGCGTTAATTCGATTTATGACTGAAAATAATATATAAAGTGGAAAATTGCACTAATGTAATATTCATCCTAGAAGTCTAAATCACCCAGTTGCGCTTAATTTAATTCATACAACAAAAGTATTTATCTCAAAACAACACATCTGAGAAATATATATAAATATATATATATATATATATATATATATATATATATATATGGAAGTAATATAAAACATAACACGTTAACTCCTATGACTTTATGGAATCTTTAATGCATGCAATATTTTATTTACTGTTATTGTTTACTGGTGAGTTATTTTAGTTTTAATATCGTTTAGTTTTGAATTTTTTAGTTTTGATCTCGGTGTATAAAAAAAGAAAAATTAATGTTTTATTTATCTTCGGATAAATTTTGTCGCTATACATTTTTAAATTTAGGGACAATTACTTAAAATTATGTTTAGTTAATATTTTAGTTTAGTTATTTCTTTATCATTTTGTAACATTTCGTATAATACTATGAACTTTTTGCATTTCTTTCTGAATGTTCAGAACTAGATTTAATGCATTGGTTTCCATATAGCTGATCACTAGAAATTAATTACTCCGAGAAATATTTGGTCAGATAGTGTCATTATATGTTATTGCATTTATTTCCTTCGAAAAAAAAATCCAAGCTTTCATCTTTTAATTTTTTATTAGCTTATGATCACATGAAATTATTTAGGCATAAAAAACTATTAAGTCAGTAAATTATTGTAGTGTAATTAGATAGTCCCTGGCTATCTAATTACACTACATTAATTTACTGACATAATGCAATAACATTTAATGAAATGTCTAATAACAATGTCTAGGCATAATGCAAAAACATTTAATGAAACAATTTATAAATTCAAGTAATATAAAAGGAAATTTATTTTAAAAACCAACTGTTTTTGTAATTATCACTAATTACATACACACACACGAATTCTCATAAAATTATACAACTTTTTTGCTTCCAGACGTTTTTTAGCGTGTATAGTACTTAACGTAATTCATATTTCATTCGCATATCATAAGCAGAACTGTCGTTAAAATGTTGAGATGTCTTTGGCTGGACCTAGATTTTGTATATCGTGAAATACATACTCTACCGTGAATGGAGCCATGCAACGGCCGTTGATGGTGTGTTATTTTTCTTCATATCACATTTGCGTCTTACTGTAAGAATGAGTAAAATATAGTATATATATGTAATGAGCAATAATTTATAAACAGGACAGATGCAGTCATGGATCAGATAATTAATTTTTATTAAGTTTCAAAGAATGAAGACGTGATTTCAGGAAACACAAAAAGCGAACGACGCGTGACATTGCAGCGGATGAACTTAAAAGAAAGAAACGGACATTGCGTATATAAAACATCAGCGTATATAAAATGAATATTTCACCGTTTTACCTTTAGGGTATGGAATTATTTAGTTGGTTAGAATCAGTCATAGGGCCTATGCTTGTATTGTATGGTGTAAGAGTCAGGTGGTTTCCCCTGGCTCACGCGCGCAATACTACTTTCTATTAATTAAGAATTTGAAAAAAAGTCTTATGTATTATCAAGTGTCTTCGTAATGATCGACACTTGCAGTAAAGGGCAGTATAAATTATCAATTAATTTATTTAAAGGGGGCATTTTGGAAATGGGAGTTGTGTTTTATTAAAAAAGGGAATTTAGAATACGCATTAAATGTAATTTTGGAGAATGCGTTTTTTCGTTACACTTTTATATAGTCTCTCTCCTCTCTCTCTCTCTCTCTCTCTGTATATATATATATATATATATAGGGTGGTTATAATTAAAGTTCCACTTTGAAATGGTCATAAGAGGAAAACTACTGGACCAAATGTTATCAAACTTGGTAATAGCTTAAAGGAGGCCATAGGAATTTCTTTTCCGCCAAAAAAAGTTCAAAACTCACCACCAGTGGGGGAAATGGCGCTGAAGTCAATATTGTTAAACGAAATCAGGGTCGGAATCTAACTTAACCTTCTGTTACACGCGTTTAACATTTTGTGTACCCTTAAGAAACATTGACCTATACAAAATTACCATTTAAAGTGTACGCAATCCGGAAATCGTTTTCTTACAGATCGCTAATTTATGTATTATGAAGCCTGAATTCGTCCCTAAGACATGAAGATATCGCTTTAAAACGTTTTTAATCGTTTCTAAAATGAAACTTTTTGTGGGGTTATGCAAAACCTCAATGGCTTGCACAGTGGCTGGCGTCTAGGGGGGTGTCTAAGAAAAACACACTTGAGTCATAAATCAACCTGACTTTATAAAACTAAACAATACTTTATTAATGAAGATATCAATTACGAGATGCAGGAGAACCTACAAGTCTCCGGTATGATATAACAGGACAGCCCACCTGCAATGCTTGCTTCCCTTCAACAGCACTAGATCGGGCACCCTTTCGCCCCCGTCAAATAAACAAATCCCTCGTATCTACGCACGGAGTACACCAATTCACAACCTCTCTCAACCGAGGTCTCTAATCCCTATCCCTCGTGCACGGGCATCTCTGACCACACCACTCTTCGAATCGCCTCCAACAGCCGGTGTCATTCAACCCTCTCCCTCGACTGTCCCCTCTAGGGTACAGTCGAGGGTATATATATATATATATATATATATATATATATATATATATATATATATATATATATATATATATATATATTCTGCACCAACATCAATAAAGAAAAACCATAATAAACTTAACAGCAATAATTCACTCCGCTCGTGGGACTGCAGTAAATATAGTACTGGTTGGTTTGAAATTTAATCATACTCTCCAATGAATGCTTCAAAGCTTACTCAATTCTGAGCAAATCGAATGTTAATGACTTATGATTATAAAAGGCAGAAATTTAAATATTCTGAGGCTCAGTTACTAGAATTCTGATTAATGAGTCTTAAAAAATAGCATTTGGCCGTAACTTTACTTGCCGCAATAGAGAGGTAAAATTTACGAACTCGGAGACTGAGCCGGCATTCATTAAATGTATTTCATTTGTATGACAGTGAACAATTAGGGATAAATTAAGACGACCCACGAGAAAAAAACCCAGAAAATCACAAAAGTAACTCAACATTATTCTTTAATTTGTATTCTTTTGCCAAGTATTGGCAATCGATTCCATGATTAATACGTTTTCATTGATTTAATGGCCTTCCTAAAGAAATCCAAATGTCTAGCTCTGCATTCGATTTGTAGTTTGCTTTTAATTATTTTCTAGACAATTTAAATCTCTTATATACTCATTAGCAATTTCATTTTCAATATAAAGTTACAAAAGTGTGTGTAACTTGATTTAATATTTCCATTAAACAAATTATAGTCTCTGAGAATGAATTACACAAGACAAATGTGCTCTCAGACAGCCTCATTATATGTTATGCTTCATTCCATGCAAAAGAAAAATGATACACATTCAAATTTCAGATTTCTTTTTTCAAAGGTTTGCTTTCAATAATGCCATTTACATTTTAAAAAAATAACTATTCAGTCGATAATACAGTGTGTTAAGTTTAGTTAGTGATTAACTTCATAGTGAATAAACATGATTAAGCATCTTATTCAGTATAACAATACAAATTCAACTGATGAAAAAATAAAATCAATTTACTGAAAACTAATAATTGCATAATTTAACTAACCAGTCTTGTTACCAGAAAAACTAATGTTTTACCATCATTAGTTTTGAAACCAAATATGTTTTATTCACTGTTCAATAGTATGCATGACTAGCATTTACCGTCCTTTAACTAAAATGTAAAGAAAATGAATTTTTCTGCATTACTTAAAATTACGTTTGAAAATTTTTAAAAAGTTTGCATCAAATACTTTATTATACAACATAGAATTTTGTCTGAAAATTTTCCTTAGACGTGGGCTTAAATTAACAAATTAATTAACAGAAAAAAATTCAATGATTTTTTAATCTTTAGTATTTTATAATTTCTTTCTTTATTTATTTTTCTTATTTAACAGTATTCTGAGAGTATTTGCTGATAAAGAGTTTGCTAATAAAGATTAGTTTTGAAGCTACTAGTATTTAAAAGCTAATATTTTTTCAAAATAGCTTAAATATTACATTTATTTCAAATGACCTGTATATTTATTTTTTTAGACAACACTAATGAAGGTTTTTTAAGATTTTTTTCAAAAGCTTTCTCAGCTATTCAAAAAATAAAATATCATATTATTCATCTTATATTTTCTATTAACCTAAGCTTCTATATGACAGCCAGTAATAGTTCCGAAAAAAGGTAGCGGTTTTGAGGGGTAGCAGTCAAAAATAGATTTCTTCCATAACATTGACTCTATGGAGTCTTTATTCGGTGGCCGCCTAGAGATGTTTCATCATGTGTGTGTTTGTTTGTGTATATATATATATAAATATATTTATTTATTTATTTATGCAGAATGCGGTTTTCACACAAATGCACAGAAAGACACGGGACTTTTTAATAGTGAAAAATTTTAACGCCAGAATAGTTATATTTGTCACTGAAAGGTGGCGCTGCAGTGGTCTCGGAGCTGTAGCTATTTAAAACAGTCTTAGCTGTCGGTCTTAGCTGTAGCTATTTAAAACAGTTCCGCCGTCTGATACACTAAAAGTTGTCCTGTCACAGTCGAACATTATGCCAGCGGTTATAAGAGACAGCATCATTCCCTCCTTGCAGTAGGAAAAAGTGATCCATACTGTAAAATTAATGCAGGATGGAGCGCCACTGTACATCACAGGTCTTGTCCAACACTTGCTGCCAATGACATTTGGCAATGACTATATCCTCAATCGCTTTTTCCCGCACGAATAAACCTTATTGCTACTGACTTTTGGTTATGGGCCTACTTGAAGTCACATGTATGTAGAGGTTGGCAGACGTTATTGGTATTGTTGAAAGAAGCAATTCGCAATCATGCGGCAGGATTTACAGCTTAAACATTCTTCGATGCTGTGCAGAGTGTCGTGCCATGCCTGACGGCTAATCTCATGAATGACGGTCGTCGTATTGAACATTTGTAATCCTAGCTGCGTTGCGAACTGTGCTGCCCCACTGTAAAAACTACTGAGCAGAAGCGTCGGTCGATAATACCAGTAGATGACAAATGTAAGTTTTCTGGATATAAAAATTTTCGTTATATAATCCCATGTCTTTCTGTGCATTTCTGTTAAAACCGCATAGTGCTACTGCATATACTTTTTGATTCTGAATTTTTTTAGTTTTTCTGTAACTTTTGGAACCCTTGTGTGTATATATATATATATACACATATAAAATCTAAAAATAATAAAGGTATTTTTAAAATCAATGCTTTTTAAAATGTTGATAAATATGCATAGAAATGAAGATAATATATTATAAAACCTCTGTTCATGAAATAAGATATAAAAAAAATTATATCCCCGTTGTAGTAATACCTTCAAATCCGTAAAAATTCTGAATAGCAGGAAAAAAATACATTTATTATATTATTTTCTTCATATAAATTAAAGATGTTTCTTTATATATTGATTATAGATGCACATTAAAGTTGTTATATTTCATAAATTGTTCAAAATTTAAAAAAACAAAAAATTACTTTTTTAACGAAATAACACGCTTACTTTAGTTAGAAAGCAATTCTTTTTAGATATCTAATGAAATCGAATTAGAACTGAGCATAAAAAAAAAATTATTTCGAGTTAAGGGATTTTAAATAATTTCAAGCAATATTGCTTCGCCATTTACTGCTACATTCCTTTTTTTTACAAATGGACAAAAAAGTTCCTATGACCTTTAGTGATGTTAATTAAGCAACATTTAATTTCAAAGTCATTTCGACATTTTTAATTCCCAAAAAAGAAAGTGTCCTAAATAAATTAACTTTATTTTTATCCCCTGACCATTTTCCATTGATGTATAATTAAAAATAACTTCTTTTTGTTAACTTTGGGCTTTAAAAAATATTTCTTGAATTAAAGGAATAAATAGAACCCTTTTCCCTTTATTAAAGCTACAATTTATAAAGATTATGGAAATTAATTTAGTAGAAAATATATTTAAAAGCAAATATGTTCACAAACCTTAATAATTTTTTCCCTGTCAGCAAATATTTAATTTGCTATTACTGGCCATGTAATACCGTTAAGACTTTATTATGCCGTTAGACTTTAGTACACCGTTAAGACCGAATAGAATTATATATGATATAAAGATTTTCATATGCATTTCTATTACTATTATTAACACACAGAACAATAAATAACAGGTATACGTACTCGAAAAACTGCATAAAGGATAATTTATTCATTTCACTTTGGTAGAGCACAAAATATTACTATGGGATAGATATAGTTTGTTTGTTTTTTAACGTGGGATTACGTTCCTCCATAACGGCCCTCCGGAAAGCAAAATTTCAGGAGCTAAAACCATCCATCGTCGCGAGTTACAATTTTGGCAGCGTGCCAAACCTAATATGTATCGATTCGGCAAGCAGCAGTAAACAGTTAAACAGAAAAGTACCAAATGCGTCAAAATTTTGACATACATACATACATACACACACACACACACACACACACACACACACACATATATATATATATATATATATATATATATATATATATATTTATATATATATATATATGTATATACATGCAAAAGAAGTAAGTAACGATATGTAATCCTACGTTAATAACCCGCGGTAGTTTCGTTAGAAGAGACTACCTGAAATTTTTTTCTTTCCTTTTCTAACGTGAAAGATATTTATCTTCTACCCCGGGTATTAGCACGGTAAAAATGTCAGCCAGAAATTTTCTCCGTTTGATTTTTCGGAGTGGGAGGTTGGTACAAGTTCCCCAGATGCCATTCGGGAAGGTATTCGGTTTAAATTGTGCCCCCCCCCTCACTGAACTGCGTTGGATCACTTGAATTAAGCTGAATATCTCCCGACAAGTGCGTGCCACATAAAAAAGAACTTATTGTTTCAACATTTTCCCTTTACACACCATGAATTTGTTGGTTTTTCTGTCATGGGGTCACTACAAACGTAAATCCAATATAACTCCTTACGAGAGAACAGCACAAGGGCGCCCATGCTTGAACCCGGGCCCACTACGTAGAAGCTCAAGACGCTAATTGCACTGCGATTACATCATAATGCTTGAAAAAGAATAGAAAGAAAATGTAGACCAAACATTTTGAACAGCATAGGTTAATACGTAATTTTAACCGTCCACGGCGTCTAGTTTATACGGTTTTAAGAAGCTGAAGACCAGGATAAAAGTGTCTCCTTTAGATCATTTTCTCGTTTTTATAAATAATATCCGTTCTCATTACTGTGCGCATTTATAAAGTGTAAGGAATCACAAAATTTAACTTTATTTTTTCTTTGTTTCTCGTCAGATACAGTTGCTGAAATAAGCAACTGATTGGTCTTATCATTTGAGAACCAACATCGCACAAAATGCTTCCTGTTTATGCGATACCCCTGTTTTTTTTTTGTTTTTTTTTCATTTGACTGAGTGTTTTAATCGCACAGTAAGACTGCAGAAAATGTTCCTCGGTAATCCGAATTACAATCGTAGGTACAAACTGTACATCAGTCGTATGTGTTGCAAAAGAGTCGCTTAATAAATAACGGAATTACGTAATAGAACCAAAAAATTATTAAATAAAATGCAGCTGCATCTTTGAAATTTCAGTTATGTTAGCGCGTGGTATTGCCATTTCAGCTCACTCACTCCTGCAATAAAATCCAATGGTTAAGATATGTTTTGGTAACCCAGTATGGATTCAAAAGAGGAGCAATCAGAAGAGTTTTTCAATTTTGCATAAACTCGAGCATAAACACAGAAACACAAAAACATAAACACGCGAAATGATTAAGAACCTCATTAAGGAGAAGCTTTGTCCCATGAAGTAAGTTCTCAGGGGAAAAGGAATTCATGAATGATATAGAATGCCTTAAAGATGCACTATACTTCGATATGTGTCCATCAGCTATAGGGGTTAATGCCAATATTCCTCACTCAAATCATAGCAAAAAACCTCATTTCAACGTAGATGAGGTTGCTAAAACAATGCTAGTTGAGGTTGCTAAAATAATGCTAGTTGGTTCCATTGATTAGGTTCACGTCAAGAGAAGTCACAGCGAAGTAGTCTTTGTATCAGCTCGCAAATAAACATGAGGCGATCCACTGCGGTGAACGGAAGGACTGGCAACAAGTGATCCTGTTTTTTGGATTAAGTCTTCTCATTCAATAAATCTTTTCGACATGTTTTTTTTTTTTTATAAACGCAACAGTGGAGTTCATAAATCAAAACCCACGTAGTCTTTGATCCAATATTGGAAAGTTTAAAATGAGTGCCAGGTTGGTCATACACATGGTTTTCTTTTATAAAAAAGAGTATAGTGTATGAACATGGCGTATCCCCACGGTAAAGTGTTAAAGGTACAAATTCTTTTGAAATTTTTAAATAGTTTCTATAACATAAACTTTCCTAAAACCCTTAGAATAAAAAGAATACTCGGTGTTTACATCAAACTTTCACTTTTCTATAGAAATAATTGTAAATCTTGGTATCGAAATGATAGAATAATCTATGCATTCTATGAACGTCGTGATTGTGACCTCCATCGGTACCCTAAATTGAAATAAAGATGCCATGGCCTTTGTTTAACCAAATACTGAACTGTGCAGTGTAGGGATGCGACATCGATAACAAAACATCGAAGTTTTGAAACATCGATATTCAATATTACAACATCGATGCTAATAAAACATCGGCCCAAAACCATCGATGTTTTTAAACATCGATGTTTTAGAGCATCCAATTTTTAAAACTGGTTTAGTAACCTCTAACATTAATGTTACTTCGGTTAATCGTGGTGGAGGGGGGTGATTTAATTTTACTCTCTGATTGGGCTGACACAAATGACAAAAACTTGGTTCTTTTGCCTTGGGCTACATTGATGACTCAAAATTCTCGTTGTAAATATCGCCATGTTTTGCCTTCAAATATCCAGATAAATTCGTGGTATTGCCAGAATGTTTGAAGGACTAAAGGCAAATACTGCATTTCGCCAATTTGTCTGAGGTTTTGAAAAAATATTTCCAAACGGTACTTTTGGGGGGCATCTTACGAATAATATTAACGTCAACTTATATAAAACCATAACAAAACAAAAACTTAAATGGCTGCTCTCGTGTATATACAATTTATAAAATAAAACCCGATGGAAGGTTCTGGAGTGTCAGGAACATTCCAAGCGCTCTGATTGGTTCATTGGTTGTTGATTGCCATTTGTCTGTTTGCTAAGGAATCGTTCCCCCTTTTGTATTCGTCTTTTACAGAATTCAGACTTACATTTACTGAGAGTGAAAATTATGATACGTGGTAAATTTTTTCATTATGGTACTTTTTCATTAAAAAAAACATCGAGACAACGTAAAACATCGATCACAAAACATTGATGTTAAAAAAACATCTGCTTCAATAAATCGATGTTTCGAAAACATTGACATCGATGCTTCATCCCTAGGACAGTGGCGATTTTATTTTCTGGATCAGTGGATAGTGTAGTATGTCTAAAATTGAATATGAACACAATTTGCAAAAAGAGATGGAGAAGGGCTTAGGTAAAGGACAACACAAATGCTATTCAAAGCAATAAGGTAATCCATAAACTCGAGTCCTATTCAAGAAGTACCAATCCATCCTCGGTTAAATATATGCCTTCATATTTTGCTAACATATTTCATTACTTTCAGTCTCATGTCAATCCACATGGATCCAATATGATGCTTTCTAAGCTTGAGGGTGCATTGTATTGCACTATATTGGTTTCAAGGCCAAAATTATTAAGCGTAATTTTCGAGAAAAATTGGTATAGTGTTTTCCCCCTAGAAGCATCACTTAGTACTCTACGGACATACTTAAAAAATTCCAGTTTCATTCCACATTATTCATAATTATGTATTATGTCGAGATGCTTTTGTTTTGACATTTTAGATGGGCTTCTTCCTTAAATACAAGTGGTTTTGTAAAACTGTCTTTTCATTATTATGATAAATGTACATTTTCATTATGTAACAATATAAAATACTAACAGAAGATAAAATAAGCTGCAGAATAAAACTTTAAGATACTACATAGTTTTGATTTAAAGATGACGTTCAGGTCACAACATCTATTTAATGATTCCGAAACGGGATGGAAGTGAAAACTTATGAGTCAACAAGTCACACTTTTCTACGTTTAGCTTTTGGTCAGTTTTAATTGTTATATCTTTCACTTCAAATTATTTTAAATGGTAAGATAAATATTATGATATTAAATAATAAATTGCAGTTCATAACGTAACAATACAGCCTTTTATACTTTTATCCAAAGGACCAAAAACTTATGAATTCATTTAATTTACACAAATGATCAATTAATTCAATCATAATTAATTCTGTTACAAATTAAGTTATGTTTCGATTTCAAAGTATATCTTGAACTTTTGCTTAAAGCCAAATATAAATTCCTAAAAAGAATCGAAATAATGTAATTCTTCAATGCAGCTTTCTAAATATATCGGCGTTAGTAACCATTGAATCATTCATTTTCTCAGCCATAACCTGCTTTCATAAAAATGCCTTCACAAAGGTAGTTCAGATGGATAAAGACAACTCAACTCTCCTTTTCTGGCAAACAATTGAAAATAAAAGAAAATAGTTTTTAAATTCACAGATACCTAAAATAAGCTAATTCTGGAACATTTATTCCAATTTTATGAAGGAAAAAAAATCACTAGGAGTACTTTTAAATCCATTTAAATGTCTTTCGAACGATTAACCAAATGCTCCAGGTTTTTTGATTTTTTTAAACAGTCGGTAATAGGAATATACATCAGATTTCTAATTTTATCTTTAATGAGCGTTCAAAATCTATGACCTTTTTTCTTTTTGCCTGCAGTAATGGCGCATTTTTCCATTGTTTTCTGTATATGCTCTTGCATATTAATGGAGACAGGGAAATTTCAAAGAGCTTATTAATGCCGCAAGATCGGAGAGGATTTTTACAATCAGAACTTATCTTCGCTGAAATCCTCATAATTAGGTTCAAATGAAATGTTCTCTAATGGAAATATTGAAAACCAATTGCTAAATGAAGTTATTGGATATTTGTTAAGCGAAATGCTTGGAAGTTTCGTTCCACTACACAAACTAGAACGTCTCTACGTAATAAACATAAAATTGGAATTTGTTAGTTCTATTTTTAAATACAAATAATTTTTATGTTATTTAAAATATATCGGTATCAGTTATGAATCATAAAGGAAATAACAGATTAAACTTTATTATTGCCTAAATAAGTCAGTTTTATTTCCAGTTAGTAGCTATCTAGAAGTACTTTTTTTTCAAAACAGTAATCAGGGGAATATCAAAATCTCTCGGGTTTGGCTGTTTCTACCTTTTACTTTCTCTTCAGCATTACTTGTAAAGTAGTATAAGTGAAGTAGTGATAAAGCCTACAAAAAGGATTTTAAGAAAACTAAAATTTAGCTCTTCAAAATATTAAAAGATAAACATTAAAAATATTAATGGAAAATCTATCATTATATTTTTAATTATCTCTCTCGGACCATTTTATACAAGATTAAAATCCATAAAAATATATTTTTTTATAAATATTGTTCTGTTTTTAAGTATAAATAATTTGTATGTTATTTAAAATATATTGACATCAGTTATGAATCTTAAAGGAAATAATTGATTAAACTTTATTATTGCCTAAATTAGTCCGTTTTATTTCCAGTTAGTAGCTATCTAGAACGATTTTTTTTCAAAACAGTAATCAGGGGAATATCAAAAGTTCTCGGGTTTGGCTGTTTCTTCCTTTTACTTTCTCTTCAACATTACTTGGAAAGTAGTATAAGTAAAGTAGTGATAAATCCTTTAAAAAGGGATTTTAAGGAAACTGTATTTTAGATCTGTAAAATATTAAAAGATAAACATTAAAAATATTAAAGGAATGTCTTATCGGTATATTTTAATTATCTCTGTTGGACCATTTTATACAAGAATTAAATCCATAAAAAAAAAAATTATTTTCTTTTGCACTGGTCCTCGTTACCAGTTTGATCTGGTCTGAATGCATTTTTCTTACAACAATACTGTCATATTATCAGTCTTAATCACTTTCACTGGAATACAGCACATCTATTGTTTGTTGTTTATTAAATTTTTAAAACTGCATTTTCTGTACACGAGTGTAATACGCACCCTTATCTTTGCAAACTAAAATGTAAAAAAAATGTGCGTATTATACACAAAATTTTACGGTGTATGAAAAAAGAAACTTTGGAGTATATACTTATGAAATTGAATAACATTTTATTGCACTTTCCATATATTTCATTATTACAGAAAACATGATTAATTTTCACGAAAATTTGAAAGTGTAAACGTAAAAAAAGTAGAAGTGAAATACACTAAAATCCCAATAATTCGAACCGATTCAGGAATGATAGTACACAAAAATACATACATCAAAAATCCAGGAACAACACTTTACCGTAAAAAAGGAACTATTCCGAAGTTTTAAAATTTCCAGCAAATTATATTTTAAATGAGATTTATTTAATGTATCAATAAAAGTTGCACAGATTTTTAATGTTTCCCTGATGTTTGTGAATAATATTAAGTCTCGCAACCCTTTCTATTTTATTTCTAAACTTTCTATATAATATTCCTGAAATCGGCACAAGAAATTTGAGAAATTAGTTGTTTAAGTATTACGTATATTTAATTTTCATTTTGAATACATAAATCATCCATATTAATATTTTTATACTCGATCGAAAAAAAACTTCTGTTTTTTTGTTTTTGTTTTTCCTATTGTATGGAGAATGAACTTTAAGGAAATTAATTACTAATATTTAATAATAATTTGAATCTTTTATACTTTTCTAAAGTAAATTTGCTTCTTTTAAATCCGTGCCAACGTTTCCCGAATCCTACTTGAAATCTCAAAAATTGCGTGGCACTATTTCAGTCATAATAACTTTTAAATGTTTTCAAGTTTTATTTCTTTGCAATTCCCATAACCATGAAAAATTTGATTTACCCTTTAGAAACTCCTAAGTTCTTTTAATATTATGAAATTCAAAGTTAATTTGGAAGCAATGTTATTGAACAAAATGTGCTTGGGATATAAAACTGTTCCCCATCTATATTCCTGCCACTTTGTCTGAAGAAAAAAAAATCCCCAATCGCATTCACTCACAAATGCTTTTTAAATGATTAACCAAATGTACAAATCTTCTTTAAAAGAATCTGATAATACGAATATGCATCTGAATTCTAATTCTGTCTTTAATGAGCTTTATAATACACATGACCTTTTTCTTGGAGAGTTCAATACTGGAAATAGCTTGTTTTCTTATTGCCTGCAGTAATTTGTTCTGCATATGAAAGGAGACAAAGAATGTTAAAGAGTATTTTAATTGCTTACGACGGGAGAAAATACTTTTCTGTGTAAGGAACTTCTTTTGCCGCTAAAGTTCCAATAATTACTCGTATAGAAAAGCTCTTTTCTAACGAAGAGTGAAAGTAGTGAATAAAATTATCCTCTGTTTCAGTTAAAATGTCTGGCATTTAAGTACAAAGCAAGTAACCTAGTTCGCTAGGATTATAAATGTGATCACATTATTTACTCAAATGTATTCGCGTCGTTTTTGCAGGTGTATTAATATATACATCAGTGAACAAAATTACAACGATCAGAAAATAATTTAAATGCGTACATTAAGTTATAAGTCATCAACTGGAAATTAAAGAAACTGTCTAACAATATAATTTAAAACTGATACTATAACATACTCTTAGCAGAATTCAAAGAAATTTTATTTCAAACTACTGAAGAACGAAAGTCAAATTCTCTCAAAATTCCAACAGATCTGTGGGGCACTGACTCTTTTTGGATTGCAATTTTATTGAACATTAATAAAACTCTAATAACGAAAAACCTGATTGTCAAAGGTACTGTAAACAGTCTTAACACCATTTTGTAGCTTTCATTTCCACCTTTCGCTGTGATTGCCGTACGGTATTTGTCGCACAGTCAATTTATTAATTTCTATACCCATTAAGAGGTCACTCCGGTGATTTTAGACTAATTTTGTGCACTATGCTTTCCCACTACTTTCCTGAAGTTCTTGATTCGATTAAGAGAAGCATATACTATTTGTATCAGCATATAAATTTTTCATGTGTTAGGCAATTTAAGATTTGATCCACAAACTGATCAAAAAGACCAACTGATCAAAAAGAAAGATACTCTAACAACCGGATAGAAAGCGCATTCATCTCTAAAAAACAAGACTATATAGGTTTCGTTAACTGTTTTTTGTAGGAACTTGAATTATTACTAACATTAACATTAATTCTTCACAATATAGTGTGTACTAAACGTAAAATGACTTGCACTTTCATACCAAATAAAACCCTAGGTTATTTGTCCTGATGGTTGCTTATGATGGAAGTTAAAGAGTCGTTATTTTGATTTGTGTGTGGCTGTTATCTATCTCTAGTTTTCTTTTCTCCATGGTTTATAGACATTGGCCCCTTTCCACCATTTTTCATTAGTCCATCTATTGCCCGCAAGAGTATTCTGGCTGGAAGGCGATCTTGTATACCCATTACTAGTGTCCGTTCTAGAATTGAAAATGGGCCGTGTATATTACCATACAATTTTAGCATACATAAGAATTTTAATGGCTCTAAAATTTCCTCGTCTGCTGCAGAGGAGTTTTTTTATATCTGTATATCACTTGAACACTTTCTGTCAATTTTCTCCGCTAAAGGGAACAGAAATTGATGACCTAGCTCCCAAAACTGAATAACAAACAAAAAATATCCACAGAGATATAAATAAAAATATTAAACGAAAAAGTAGTAGAAATTCATAATTTCACCGATTAATTCGGTGAATTTATTCTGTGACTTTCTGTGAAAAGTGATTTATTCTGTGAAAAGTTTTTTTCAGTTTCTCTTAACCGTTTAAGGAAAAGTTCGTTGATCGTGGCTGAAGTGAAATCATGACCTTATTAGAATACTATTTCTGTTCAGATTTTTAGTATATGCTTGCTGGTAGATGCATGCTACCTAAATATAACAGTCATAGTGATATTCTTAGAAATGTGTCAGATTAATTTTTAAATTATTACTTCTACCAGTATAAACACAGCTGGATGCTGATTTTTCATTACTTTTCTCCAGTTTTTTAATTTTGGAATGAAATAAAGGCAAAAATTTGCAGGAAAGAGACATTAATATAGAGTAAAATGATTACTTTTCAAACGAATCGTTGTGTGCAATTATGTATTACGAATAGTTGTATGTATGTAACGACGATTTTTCATTACAGTTTTTCTTAGTTAAATCTAACCTCTTTTATTAACTTTTAATAATCCTAGTCCAAATTTTATAATTTAGTTTTACTTTTTTTCAATTAATATATGGTCCCTATTTTGACCATTCCTCGTTTTCGTTGCTAGATTCCCACGTGTTGACGCCTGATTTCTTTTTTCACTGTAACATTCGAGACGTTTTTAAGGTTAAAATTTGCCCGTAGAAACGGAGTTCCTTAGTTGGCTTTAAGAACTGGATGAAACTGGTCGCCAGTTCGAATGTCTTCATGTTGGAAGCATTAAATAAAATAAATTTTGTTTTTGCAAAAGCCTCTAAGTAAATTTAATATACTTCGATTCGAATCTACAGTCCATTCGAAGGATTCAACAAAATGGTCCGTCGAGCCGGAGTCGCAGCAGTGATTAAAAAGAAATTTTGTTTCGTTTAGAACTTTAGTTGGACTCTGGAAATTGATAGCTGCGTTGTTGCAAAATGGAAGACGCAAAACAAATAAAAGTTCTAAATAGACGTCGTGGAAACTTAAAAACCCGAATAACAAAGTTACAAACTTTTGTTCAAGATGAAAATTTAACTGTTGATGAAGTGCGATTTCAAAACAAATTGGATAACGTTATGGATATACTTTCAAATACAGAAGCACTAAAACTGGAATACTACGTTCTAGAAGATGAACAATTAGCAGAGGCGGATTTTCAGTTTGAAGAAATGGAAGACAAATTACAAGATATTAAAGTAAGATTACAAAAGTTATTAAATCTTAATTTAGTTGATAACAATTCTTCCTATAAATTTGAAAATACAAATTATGGTTTTACTAAACTACCAGGTATTAGCTTACCAGACTTTGATGGTCGTATTGAAAACTGGACCAATTTCAAAAAACAATTTGACAGCTTAATTATCAATAATATTTTCTTAAATGACCATCAAAAATTATTCTACTTGCGTTCGGCTTTAAAATGTTTAGCAAAAGTTGTCGAAACGGCAGAAGATACATTTGAATCGTTAATTGATGTTATAATCAAAAGAATTGAAAATAAATGTTTGCTCGTTAATTCTCATATTATGAATATTTTAAATATTGATATACTTTGTATTGAATCTCCTAAATGTATAAGAAATTTAGTTGATGTTTTGAATAAAAACTTAAGAGGTTACACCTACTTTAATTGGAAGCTAACAAATTAGCACACCAATTTTTGATAAATATTGTTATCCAAAAATTAGATAAAGATTCAAGGAAGCAATATGAAATGAATTTAACGTCAACTGAATTACCGAACTGGAACAATTTTATAGAATTTTCGCAAAGAAGGTCTCAACTATTAGAAAATTTGCATAGTGTGCAATCACCCTCAGTAAAAATTAAAACTTCGTTTCCAAGCCAAAACAGAAATTTAATGTTGAAATCAAATATTCTATGCAAATTATGTAAACAAGGTCATGCCATTTATAATTGTACTTTGTTTTTGAAAATGTCTCCTTTGCAAAGATTTAATGTCGTGAAAAAACATCAAATTTGAATTAGTTGTTTGAATCACAACCATAAACTTTCACTGTGCACATCCAAATATTCGTGTAGATTATGTTCAGGAAAGCACAATTATCTGTTGTGTCGTTCCAAAAGTGATGAACCCTTAATTCGAGAAACTTCGCCAAGTCGGGATATTTAGCCAAATATGCAGTCTAATAACGATTCCACATCTGTGGCGACCATACCCCTATGTGAAATCCAAATGAACAACAATCCGAATGAAACTCAAGTAGTGAATACATCCTCCTCTTTAAATGAAATAGCAAATAAATCAGTTCTGCTTTCGACAGCTATCATTAACGTTTGGTCTCCTGCCTCGAATAAGTATGTTAAAGGAAGAGCTATTTTAGATAGTGATTGGCAATCGCATTTTATGACCATTGAATTCGTTTCTCATCTTGGTCTAATAAAACGAAAAGTAAACATTCCTGTCAGTGGTTTAAGTGGAAGCTCTATGAATATTAAATGAAAAACAAATAGCTCAGTTATAAGTAATAATGATTCTTCTTTCCTTTTAGCAATAGACTTTCTCATTGTACCAAAAGTTACAGACTTTGTTCCTTCATCGACTCATAATATTAAAATTAAAAATTTAATTATGCCTATTCGCGCTACATTAGCCGATCCCAGTTTTGACGAGCCTGGAAAAATTTATATGATTTTAGGAGCTGAACTTTTCTATCAACTAATAAAAGATGGTAGAAAAAAGGTATCTGATAATTTAACGTTGATAAATTCAGTCTTTGGATTTATTATCAGTAGGTCAATCACGTCAAGAACTCACTCTAAAGAATGTTCTTATTTAATTTCTCATTCAGAAAATATTGATGATTATTTACGAAAATTTTGGAAAATTGAAGAAATATCTTCCTTTCGATCCTTGAGTCAGGAAGAATTTTGCGAAATGCACTTTCAAAAAACACAACAACGGGATTCAACAGGTAGATTCGAAGTTCAGATGCCTGTCAATGAAAATGTATTAGACAGTCTGCGTAATTCGAGAATTTTAGCTGAAAAAAGACTGCAGCAAACAATTAGAAGATTAAATAAAGATCCTGAGATGCTTAAACTTTATTGTGAATTTCCTGACGAGTATGAATTGCTAGGTCATATGCAGAAAGTCTCTGATGAAGTCTCGGTTCCCTTGATTAACTATTTGCTACATCATGGTGTTTTCAGAGCGGAGAAAAGTTCTACTAAACTTCGAGTTGTTTTCAATGGGTCTGCACCCACAACAACTGGTCGAAGCTTAAATGATGAGCTTCTTGCTGGAAAAGTGCAAGAAGACGTTTTTTGACATTATGCTAAGATTTTGAAACCATAAAATAGTTTTAACGGCTGATATAACACAGGTGTTCAGACAAATATTGATAGATCCAGCCAAGAGAGATTTGTTATCCCGCCAGGACGCGCGCATACAACACTGACGCGAGGACGCGCATTTGGTCGAAGAGGCCCGGTCAATCAATTTTGCACTTTTTATCATTAAAAATGGATTTTAATTAGGTTTTATACATTACAAATGAAAATGAATAGAAATAAAATTTTAGACAAGAATTTCAGAAAAAAAATATTGACTTCCCATTTAATACTAGCATAATTTACATCCAGTAAAAGCATGTCCGTTGCAAACATTATTTTCACATTTGGCACAAATGGTTTTTGATTTTCTATCTTTGATTTCAGATTCTTCAGCTGAAGACTCCTCATCCGTTGAAACTTCGACCAACATAGCCCGTAAGCGCTTTGTCTATTCTTCGAAACTCAAATATAGTGACATCAGAGTAAATAAATCCTCTATGGTGTTGCGACAAACCTATAACACCAGAACGCGCGCCAGGCCTGAGAAGCCCGAGGACCCTGTTTTCGACCGGAAGAGGGGTAGAAAAATGTTTGAAATTCCAGATTTCTGAAAGAATGGGACTTAAGGGGCAGCTACACAAGTAATTGCTTATTTCTGAAAAACAGGGGTGTTTTTATGGTCATTCCATTTTGCGGTCGGGCCTTAGAGGCCCGACGTGCGTTCTCGAGGGGTTAAGGATACTTTGGAAAAAGTAAAGAATGCGAAAGTCCTACAGGATATATATTCTGGGTGGCTTTGTTTGGAGAAAATACCGCAATAACTATAATTGTTTACTCTTGCTCATTAAACGGTTATGTTCAAGGTAGTTAATTTTGGGTGTATTGCCAATATATAAATTATTTAACATACTACCTGATTGCTTGACCAATTGGTCTTATATTCTTGAATTGTGTTGTGTTTTTAAAATAATCTAATCATCTGACTGAAATTGTAATGGATAGATTTATTAAACAAACAAAACACATGTGAATATATTACAATACATGTCATATCTATTATCTTAACTACCTTATTTAATTCTTATATTTTTCAATATCTATACGTGGACTTCATTTTACTCAATTACATATAATTAACTTATTCATCAATGAGGTATTATTTAATTTTTTATGGATGAGCGGTAGATAGGCAAACACAGTATTATGGGATCAATAATTGACTGCCACACGTACCTTCACTGACGCTTCATTTGTAGATATCGACACGCGTCTGGAATCCCGTTGTACCTCACACGGCTATAGATCAGGCGGGGGTCTAGCAGGCTGCTGATGTCGGACCGGCCTTCATTAGATCCCCTGGGAGCTGGTAGTCATTCTTTCGTCTAGCGGTAAACTCTCGGGAATCACCTCTTTCCACAGTCAATCTGTCATCCGTTGGGTCAGGGCGCTCGTCACGTCTCAGGACTCCCAGTTCTGGTATACATTTACTGTCGAGCGGTAAAACTGTCGGGCATCCCCTCTTTCCACTATCACGCTGTCATCCGTCTGGGGAGGGCTTTAGTTACGTCTCCGAACTCTCGGTCATCCTTCTTATCCAAAACAAAATCTCTGTGTCTAATCCTTATCCCGCTTCTTTTTTTATATATTTCTCTTCTGCCGCTAACTCCTCCTATATTCTCTTGATTTGGCCACAATTTTTTCTCGGAGTCTCCATCCCGCCCTGCTGAAGGCCTTTATTATCATCTCATTATCAGCACCTTTCCCGGAACCACCTTTGATCTATCCCGCTGTCATCTTACTTCCCACCTTTTATTATTTCGGCTAAGTCATATATTTTCCCGTCTTTCATGCCTCTCTATTCACCTTCTTCTTTCTTAAAGACTTATTTTTCTTTTTAAACGTTTCCCATCTGTAATCTCTTTTCCGTGCCATAATTGCTCCGTTCCACCTGGACCACCTTGACGTCTCCTCGCGGTGTTTCTTTTCATACCATAATTGTCTTTTTACTTCTTCAGGATCTAGCTACCTCCTCCGCCTATTCATCCCTGTATTCATCAATATTCTATTTTAACCTCTTCTATGGTCTATTCTTTCTCCCCTGTTCGTTTCATCTTCCAACATTTTCAAAGGTTTATTCATTATCCTTTTACTCTATATAATGTCACTCTTTAACCGTGACAATATAGATTGAACACTGTTACTTATGGAACAAAGTGTGCACCATTTCTTGCCACAAGAGTAATAAAACAGTTAGCTTTAGATGAAAGTCTAAGTTCCCGTTAGCTGCAGAAGTTGCTGAGTACAATATATCTGGATGACATAGTCAGTGGTTGTCACGATATTTGAACTTCAAATATTCTAAAAGATGAGTTAATTAAAATGCTTCAGACATGTGGCATGACTCTCCATAAATGGAACTCTAATTGTGATGAGCTGCTTGAAAAGGAAAAGCAAAGCTCTGAAGAACCTTTATTTGTGTCACCTGAAGAGTCTACCACTACTAAACCTTTAGCTATGATCTGGAAGTCAAGGGAAGATGAATTTGTTTTTAAAGTTTCGGCAAATCCACAAAATGTTTACACCAAACGTGAAGTTTTGCCCACTATTGCTAAATTTTATGACCCACTTGGTTTAATTCGGCCAATTATTAGTAGAGCAAAAATATTTCTCCATAAACTTTGGCTAGAGAAAATTAATTGGGAAGATACACTTCCTGATCATCTATGCAATAAATGTTCTCAATGATAGTTCTGAATTAAGAAAATTTTTTCAACTTTTAAAAAATTGTCCTTAAACCCTAGTTTCTTATCTGGTATCGCAATCCGTTTCTTGGAAGTTTTTGCCCTCTAGATCTCTTACTTTTGGGGGCCTCTGGGAGGCAAGAATTAAGTCCTTTAAATACCACCTAAAAAGAACAATAGGCAATTCAAATTAAGTCTTACAGAATTTTCAACAGTTGTAAATCAAGATGAAGGTATACTTAATAGTAGGCAGCTAATTCCACTATCGTCAGATCCTAACTGACTTTGATACATTAACTCCTGGCCATTTTGTAATATGTTGACCAATTAGTTCCATTCCTGAACCTCAAATAACTAATTTTTCAGATAATAGACTTTCTAGATGGAAACAAATACAAAAATGTAACCAAATAATTTGGAGAAAATGGTCAAGAGATTATCCTAACAATCATCAACAAAGAGGAAAGTGGCCTTTTGAAAAAAAATAACATCCAAAAGGGTAGTCTTGTAATTTTAAAGGACGAAAGTCTCCCAATTTGTCTTGGTCAATGGGGAGAATTCAAAATGTAATACCAGGAAAGGATGATAAAATTCGGGTAATTGTAGTAAAAACTCCCCGATGTATTTTCAAACGTAGCATTTCAAATGCATGTTTAATACCCATAAATAATAGTTAAATTTTGTATAAACTTATTTGTCTTAATGTTTGAATATATAAAACCTCTTATTGTAATTATCATTAATTATATTTCTTTATTATTGTAATTATTTAAATTGTATCAATGTATAGTATGTCACTGTATAACATATAGTAATGTATAATTGTGTTAAAGTATAATAAATTCTTGTAATATGCTACAACCTTTTGAAATCATAGTATTTCAAAGTCGGGCGGTAAGTTGACGTCTGACTTGGGTTTTTCACTGTAACCTTCGCGCCTTTTTGAAGGTTTAAATTTGCCCGTAGCAACGGAGTTAGTTAGTTGGCTTCAAGAACTGCATGTAACTGGTCGCCAGTTTGAATGTCTTCCTGTGTGAAGCATTAAATAAAATAAATTTCGTTTTTGCAAAAGCCTCTAAGTAATTTTGATATATTTCGATTCGAACCTACAGTCCATTCCAAGGATACAACAACACGCTTCATGAGTGTTCTGTTCCAGTAATGGTTTTCTTAAAGATAATTGTGTTTCACAGAATTCCTAGTTGGACTCAGTTAAGGGTCTGATTTTTCACGTCAGCCAGTTTAGGCTTGAAAACATGGTGTTTGAGTCTTAATCACCTTTGTATCCAGTTTTGTCATGATCAAAAGGATAGCCAAGTGTTTCCCTATTATTCTTAACATATGTGCGCGGTGAGCTGTTTAGCTTTCAATAGATACTCTCGCATCGAGGTGCAAGCTAGGGTCGTCCTAATCTCGTCTCGGGATCCAAGTTGTCGTTTTTCTTCGAAAAACGTGGTCTGATGACGTCACTGTATGCCGAGACCAATACGAGTTCTTGGCGAAACTTGGGTACTTAGTTTGGCGCGTTCTTCGCCGTTTTCTATTGCGCACACAAGGTTGTTGGCACGTTATTTTTGGCTGATCTCTTCCGCGTTTGGTGGTTTTCTGTGCATGGCAACCTTTGCTTCCATCCCCGCTCTGTCCAGATTTGAAAAAGAGGATATTACAGACTTGAGATTTCGGTTACTGTTGTGTGTGGAATTCGTAGTTCCCCCAGAAAAGAGCTTCAGCTCGATCCTGTGAGAGAAACTATTTTTCTAGCTGAAATATTTGTCATAAGTGTATTTCTAGCGTACCTGTTGTGTTCTGATTACTTCATCTATTCAATCTCGGCCGTAATCGTAATCTAAAGTGAACAAAGAACTATACCACATTACCATCAGATGTTTTCTTCAGCTCTGCATAGGGTGCTCTTCCATTTTTTCTTCATCATACCAACTGCACTCGTTAAAAACTTTTGGCGCAGCTTTCCAGCGTTGACAGACGGCCATCTTCGTGGTTCTACAGAGTCATCGATATTGAATAATGTGCCATTCTGCGTTGTAGAATATGCAGCCTGTTTTCACTAGAAAACTCTACACCTCCTGAATTCTAACTTAACTTTCCGTTAACAGAACTGAACTATCCGTTACAATGTATAAAAAAAATTCAAAGTAACTAATTAGAAGAAGCTTTATACTATTCGCTTGTCAAGAGTTTTTATGTATTCAGACATCCGTTTATATTTTTGAGATAGAAATATTACTCGTTTGTTTACTTAATCTAAAGCATAATTCCAGCTCCTCTACTACTTAAAAAACTCTTAGTTTCGTAAGAACATACAATTGAAATTTAAATTTAACACTATAGTGAATGGTTGGACCTCTTGTTTATAAAGAATTTGTTTCCGTCATTCTTTTTTCAGTAAATGGATTTGCTTACTTAAATAAAAATGTACATTTTTACACCCTGAATAAAAATACAAGTATAATATGTATAAAAGCACCAGAAGCACGGTACTCGACCTTTTCGAAAATTCAAACCAATGTCATATGACGAAAGAAATAGATATCGTTCTGTCACCGTTCTCAATATTTCTCTTCCGCGTTTAAATTCATATGCAAAGATTATGCATTTCGATATCAAACCAAGTTCAATCATCCCACAGTCAGATTCAAATTTTGGCGATATTTTTTAAACATGAGCAAGAAACTCTCCCGCCAACACCCCAGATCCCAGAATATAATATTCGAAAAATCTTTCGAATAACGATTTATGCATTATTCATTCTAGGTTACCGATGAGAATAAATATGGCAATATTTTAAAGTATATTGATAACGGAATTTCACCGAGATATATTAATGTTAAAGAACATATAATAGTGCTCATTGCTTTTCAAAAACGTATGGTATGAATACAATGTTCATCTGCAAAGTGATTACATCAATATACTTGATATTTGAACTTGATATAGACATTTTGTATATTCTTACAAACGGTGAATTATATATAGTACTCTAAAGGTTAGGTAACAGCTATAATCAGGATGCAAATCTAACATATATAGTTTCAACGTATTGCTGAATTCCCAATACATTTAAACATTGTTCATCGAGACTCATTGGCTGGATTTGTATATCCAGATAGACTTACGTGACTGCTAATTGCAAGGATCTAAAATCATTTTACAAGGCACATGAAATTCACATTTTCTGTACAAAATATGGTTGTGACTTCGATTGGGTGAATATTCTGCCTATAATTCACAAAACGCCATAAAAAGGGTGAAAATTTACTGTATCAAGGAATACGGCTTGCATAAAGTATATATGGTGGAAAATGTAGACTCATGTAATTCATTCAGAAGTTCAGTGTCTCAAATAGTCTTAATTCTGCCATCCTCAAAACTCGAATGATAAACATCGATTAAGTAAAATGTTTGTCTGTCTTCTTACGTGCGGCTTCGGAGTTAATTTATATAATAATACATATCTATATGTATAAAACAGTTCCGTAACTGATTGACTGAAAGATAACGCACAGACCTAACCGCTGGACCTAAGGGACTGAAATTTTTCAATACAGTTCTTCTTATAGTGTAGGGGTGCACTAAAAAGACTTTTGAAAAATTCTGCTTATATTTTTTTTAAATAAAATTTTTATGCTGTTTTTGTAATTTTTTTAAAAGTTTACATTTAAAATAATAATCTGAGGGTTATAAAATTTTTATAACGAGAAAGTTCATAAAAATTCCTTTAATATGAAATCTTATCTTCAAATCTTTACCTCCATTTTCCTATTGTTGGTGAATTTTTAAATATTAATTTTTAGAGTTTAATTTATTAAATGCTGATCACACGGTTTCTTTTCTTTTTGAGATACTTTAAATTAATTTTGCCTCACGTGCATAACAACGAAATAAATTGCCAAAAAAAGTATTAAAATACGGTAAAAGATTAAAATTTAACCACTAGTCTAATTGAGAGGGAAGTTTTTTAAGAATTTGACTAAAATTAGTATGTTTTATGGATATTAAACATACAAATTAATTGGATACATTGACCGTTGTATTTAATTTGAATGTACTCCGTAGCGAAGCACGGGTATTCAGCTAGTTTATAATAAAGGATAAATATATATATATCCTTATAAATATAAATATATATAATATAAAGGTATATAATATAAATATATATATACCTCGCAATATCAGCCACGGAGATCGTGAGCCGACTGTGCCTTACAGTTCTGCAGGTGAGAAATATCCATAACTTGGGGTTTATCACAAATAGTGCAGAAAGGAATCTCTAGAATTTTCGGCTAGACTGTATAAGACAGTCAGGTAGATTTTTCGCCAATTTGGCGAAATTTTTTGGTTGCCAAGCTGAGGCGATTAAGACGCTAACGTTGTTTCTCCTGTAAATTCGTGACGTATTTATCATGTGATTATTTCGTGACGGATGTATCACGTGATTTTGACAGGAGATTTATTTTGACCAATTAGAAGATTCTTCTTATGTTGAACAATTTTCAATGCGGTGTGTGAGCACAGTGTGTGAACTTTTAAAATAATGGTGGATTATAAAGGTAAGTTTAAATTTTGTGCATTATATGATGTTATCTGTGTGCTATGTTCATTTATTGAACGCAATGGCTTCTAATAACATTAATTTTAAGTTCTTGGTTGAGTTTGAATGATTAGGGGAGATGAAGACGTTTCATAGAGTGGTGTCGCGATGTAGACTTAATAGCTTGTTATTGTATTTGTTGTTAAATTTCGCAACATGTTTGTTGTGTTTATGCGTTTCAGTTTTTGATAACCGGGCGGTTGCCTCTAAATGAGCCGCTTGAAGTTAAATGTTGTTTTGTGTATTTTACAGTGTATTTTGTAGCAAAATTGGTGACATGATTGAATTGAGGTTGTTGTTTAAGCTGGAATTTATAGGAAACAGGTGTCTAATGGGTTTTGAATGGAGAATTGCCGTTTACGCCTGCGAATTCGTATAGCCAGTGTAAGCTTTGTTTTCCTGACCGCTACAGCCAGCGGAAGTTTGTGGTACTGTACTACAGCCAGCGGAAGCGGCTTTTCTGTAATGTTTTTGGACGGATACGTAACGTAGCGTAGCGAAGTGGAGCAAGGGTATCTGAGCGAAGCGGAGATCCCGTGTGCGCTTACGAGTTTCGTAAAGCCAGCGGGAATTTTGTGTTCCAACTTATTTTTTCTTTCTTGGTCGCCATTGGTGTTTTTGTTTACATTTCGCATTTGTTTTACTGACAACTACAACCAGCGGAAGCTTTGTGGTACTGTACTACAGCCAGCTGTGCGTAGCGAAACCAACGGCAGCAGCTTATCTGTAATGTTTTTCGACGGATGCTTAACGTAGCGTAGCGAAATGGAGCAAGGGTATCTGAGCGAAGCGAAGATCCCGTGTGCGGTTACGAGTTTCGTAAAACCAGTGGGAAGTTGGTTTTCCAACTTATTTGTTCTTTCTTAGTCGCCATTGATGTTTTTGTTTACATTTGGCAGTTGAGCACTGTTGTTCCTAGGTTTGTTTACATATTTGTTTTTGATTTGCAGGAAACCTTAAAACGCGCCAAGCCGTTGGCGAGATTTTCTTTACAGAAAGTACTAAAACGCGCCAAGCGGTTGTCGAAAAAGTAATCACGCCAAATTTCACCAAATCTGACCATTCAAAATTTAACCAAAACGCCATGACCAGTTAAAAACCGAATCATGGCTACTAAAATTAACTTGAAAACAAGAAATTTGTCTTACATTACAATGATAACAATGAACCTGGATCTTCAACAATCAAATCTTCTGAAACAAACATTGGTTGGAAGATTTTCTTGTCTATAATCTAATGTACATCTTTGGAGATTAAATATAACGTGTAACAATGATGTTAAATAATAAAAATATTCTATTTAAATTATTGTATTTATAGTTGAACATAACTGTTAAGTTTCAGATAACTTCCAAATTATAAAAATAAAATCAAAATAACAAATTTTCGGATAGTCTTGGTTCTGTTATACTCTTCTCAAGTGACATGAATATTAGGGTACTTTAGGATTATTCCATCGACCTGTCAATGCTCGCGAAAATGTGCAAATCCTTTGGCGCCATCATAATGAAAAGCAATTTCCAAAATAAACATTCTAAACACATTAAATTTATTATTAATACAATAATATTATTAAAACACATTACTAATAAAAAGAATCAAAACAAAGTAAAAACCTCTATTTTTTTATAATTACACATTGAATTATTCTTGAATCTAACCATATATATTATTATCAATCATTTCGGCGGCCAAAAATCCTTGATAGCTTTTAAAGCTCAAACAAACAAGTCATTATAGTTGTGCAGTCGCCGCCACATAAATTCGTTTAAATACGAATCCAAGTGTTTTCGGGTAGTTTCGCGGTGTTTCTTGTTTCGCCATTTTGCCAAACCCCACAATCGTTCTATATTTTGTGTATGTGCACCAGTTTCAGGATCCACAAAATTATATCGGGGATTCACTTTAAAGTGTTGGAATCCCGCTGCTTCCAATTCATCAGTTTTGTAATTTTTCCTCGAGTCTGAGAAAATTGTAGTTCCTTCTGCAATGTTGTTCCTAATTTCAGCCAGGAGAGTTGCTGCATTTCGATTGGGAACCTTTGCGATGAAACACTCGTTGGTCTCTCTGCACAGTCCCCCAAATATCCATTGTTCTGGAAGAATACGACCGACTTGGTTTTTGCGCTTTGTAAATAGGCTCTCATCTATCTCTACAACTTCGTTCGGACCTCCTATTTGTTTCGAATCACGTTGTAGAAGGCTATGAGTGCACACTTCCGTCATAAAATTGTTCCAATCAACAATTGTCTTTCCTGTCAAATCCAGCTGTTTTTCTCCGCATTCAATTGTTAATTCATGCGACCAGCAGTAAATAAACCAGAGGGCAGTCACAAAAAGGAGTTTTGACACCTCCAACCACGTGCCTTTTCGAATAGCTACTCGTTTATCGCACCCCTTTACATTGCACCGCCATTGCTAATCAGTTTTGATATACAACGCCATATCGTGGCCATTCACGCATATTTTCTTAGAAGAAATGATTCCATACTCTTGAAAATATGCCACTGCACTCTCTTCGGTGCTAGGCAAATCCCAAATTTGAATCATTTTACAGCGGAGTAAAAAAAAAAAGTATATTTCAACACGCTAAAAAACAATCGAGTAGTCAAAGATTACACAGTAAATGTGATAAAATTTGCGGTTATTGGCGGAAAAGCTACCTTTTGGCGATAATATCGGATTTGGCGAAAATGGTAGACGGGATAATCCCAAAGTACCAATATTAGTTGTAAAAATACTTATCATCTTCTAATGTAAAGTGAAACTCTTGGGTTTGTTTCTATCCTAAATAATGCGTGAGATAAAATATAAAATTTTGAAATTCATTAAAATCTACATAGTTCCCGATGGTCCTAGCCGCCCCATAATTAAATTTGATTGCACAAACGTTGCTTGAAAAATACTTGTCTCTGTTCTAATGTGGAACTTCGAAGTTTATTTATACCATAACAGACTTTTAAGCAATAAAAATTATCTTGAAAAATTATAAATTTATTCTGAATTGCAAGCCTCTCGGAATTCTGATCTCGTGACACAAACATTGGTTGAAAAACTGCTTGTCTGTCTTCTAATGTACAACTTTGGTGTTTATTATTATTGTAATTTCCATGCATAACAACAAATTAGCTTAAAAGTTCATTCTTATTACAAGATTCTCGATTATCGTGGTTCTTCTATACCTGTGTCTCGAGGCACAAAAATTGGTTTAAAATGTTCTTGTCTATATGGAACGGTTATTGTGTTAGTTATTCAAAATTACGAAGATCCCGATTACGAGGTGCTGACATCCGTTGTATCTCGAGGTACTTAAATTAGCTTATTTTTTTAGTCAACTTCATCACATTTGAAATTATGTTTCTAAAACTTTATTAAATTTTGTCACCTTTAATTACTTCTGAACACAGGACTACAAAAAAAATTATTTTGGTGCCTAGGATTTTAGAATTGATTTTAGCTATATCTGGGGCGCTGAATCTAAATATGAAATCAGTTTTTCTCTATCAGCTCTACTTTTTTAGATAGAGAAAAACCTCGTTTATACGGACTAACTGGGATCATAGGCAATCCAGACAATCAAAAATTCGGTTAATCCGGGTAATATGGGTAATAAGCAATAAAAAAATCCTTAACTAAGAAGACTTACTTTGTTTTGTAACGGAATTACATAGTATTGATTACTAGACATTAAAAAATATAACAATAACTTTTGATATCATTTCTTAACAAAGAATTGGTAAGTCTAGTAAAGCTTTCTTAAAATCAACAAAAATCATTTTATTGCCCTAATTTATTGTACAATCTATGCATGAACTGTAGATTGTATCAAACTAAAAAGCGAATATTTGGCGTACCTGTAGTTAAGTTCTTGCTACCATAGTTAAAAATTATTATCTAATGTGAACATTGAATAAAAATAATGTCTACAAATCTGATTAAGATTATGCGGAGATCAGGATCAACGTGAGCCGGATAAACGAACTTTTACTGTACATCCACTTATCTATCAATGTTTTTTTCTATTCCATACATTCATAACATTTTCCAGATGATTTGGTGCCTATTTATTAACAGCTCAAAGCGAAGTTTGAAATGTGTCCTTCTACACAATGGGAACAAATATGGTTAAATACCGATTTCTCACGCAACGAAACTGAAAGAAGAGTATGACACCATCTCTTTGATCTTGGATAAGATAAAGTATCATGAACATCAATGGGTGATTTTTGTGGACTTAAAAATAGTAAACTTTCTCCTTGAACACCAAAGTAGCTACATCAGATATCCTTGCATCGTGAGACTCAGGGATAGCAGAGATAAAACACACCACTGGGTTAGAATAGAGTGGCCTCAGAGAGAAAACATAGACGTTGGGGAAAATAATGTCATTAACGATCCCTTAGTTGGACGAGAAAAAATTATCTTTCCTCCAATTCGTATAAAGCTGGGCCTAATGAAGTAGTTTGTAAAGGCTTTTGATAAGAACGGATCATGCTTTTCATAAATAGGGGATGGAATGCCTCAGTTGAGTACGGAAAAAAATTAAAGCAGGAATATTTGATGACCCACAAATTAGACAACTCATTAAGGATCCTTCCTTCGTAAATTCCATTAATGAGGCTGCGCGAAAAGCCTTGACTTCATTTGTTGCAGTTGTCGGAAATGTTCTGGAGAAATGCAAAGCTTAAAACTATGTTGAACTGGTAAACAAGGAGCTAAACAGTTTCAGATCCCTTGGATGTAACATGAGCATTGTCGTAACGCTTTCAATAACCTTGTAAATACTGTTGTTAATCTACTCAACGCTTTTTGCTAATTCATATTGTGTCATAATACCACGGAACGTAATTAGGGACAGTTCCCTCATGATTCCTACATTTATATATTTTCCCCAGACAGTTGGTAAAAACACGCAAAAAGCATCCTTTTTGCACAATATCACTGTCTCTCGCTTATCAGAAAATTATTTCTTAAATCCCCAAAAGGGGGTTGCCAAACGATAGGCTATAAGATTCACCATTTATCCCTTTCCCCTCGTAGTACACACAAAATAATTCTTTGTACTACAGCTTTGGCGACCTGCGGGGGGTGAATGTCGTAATGCTTTCAATAACCTTATAAATACTGCTATTAATCTACTCAACGCCTTTTGCTAATTCATATTGTGTCATAATACCACGCAACGTAATTAGGGACAGTTCCCTCATGATTCCTACATTTATATATTTTCTCCAGACGGTTGGGAAAAATACGCAAAAAGCACCCTTTTTGCACAATCTCACTGTCTCTCGCTTATCAGTAAATTCTTTCTTAAATCCCCAAAAGGGGGTTGCCAAACGATAAGCTATAAGATTCACCATTTATCTATTTCCCCTCGTAGAACACACAAAATAATTCTTTGTACTACAGCTTTGGCGGAAGTGCTGGCGGTCGCCAATTTCCATATGCTTGCCTAATCAAGACACGTGACCATACCAGCACAGGAGCGGCGTTTGAAATCGCAGAAACAGATGTCGTCTAGCCGCTGCCAAGGAAGGATGCCTCGAGGATTACGGTTCCCAACGCCCTGGGAGGAAGTAGTCCGACGAAACGTCTCTCAGCCATGTTGGCCGCCTAACCCTCCTTGGATAAACTAGAATCAACGATGTAAATTATTGTAAACGGCACTAAGCCACCGGCCCTAAGCCCCATCTATATTATCTATCTATATATATATATAAAACAGTTCCGTAACTGACTCATTCATTCGCTGACTGACATACAACGCACAGACCAAACCGCTGGACCTAAAGGGCTGAAATTTTGCATGGCGATTCTTCTAATAGTGTAGGGGTGCACTAAGAAAGATTTTTGAAAAATTCTTCTTAGATTTTTTTAAATTAAATTTTTAAGCTGTTTTTTAACTTTTTTTACGTTTGCATTTAAAATAATACATTGAGGGTTATAAAATTTATATCACGAGAAAGATCATAAAAATTCCTTCAAAATGAAATCTTTTTCGAATTTTTCCCTCCATTTCCTGATTTTTGGTGAATTTTTAAAGATTAATTTTTAGAATTTAATTTATTAAATGCTGATTACGTGATTTCTTTTTCTGGTACTTTCAATAAATTTATCGTCACGTGCGTAACAACTAAATAGACAAAAAAAATATTTTTTTCTCTTTCTAATGCAGCAGACGATTGGATATTATCCAAAAAAAATAAATATCCCTTACCATTTTTTTATAAATATACAAATATATATATTTTTTTTACATGAATTGTATACATTGATCGTCGTATTTTGGTACTTTAAATAAATTTATCGTCACGTGCATAACAACTAAATAGACACAAAAATATTTTTTTTCTTGCTAAAGCGGCAGACGATTGGCCATTGTTTTGTCTATAAAAATATCCCTTACGATTTTTGTATAAATATATATATTCTTTTCTACATCAGTTGTATATATTGATCGTCGTATTTATATATATATATATATATATATATATATATATAATTATATTGACCTTAATTACATACATTGACCGTTGTATTTAATTTGAATGTACTCCGTAGCGAAGCGGGGGTTTTCAGCTAGTATATATATAAAGCAGTTCCGTAACTGACTCACTGACATACAACGCACAGACCAAACCGCTGGACCTAAAGGGCTGAAATTTTGCATGGCGATTCTTCTTATGGTGTAGGGGTGCACTAAGAGAGATTTTTGAAAAATTCCTCTTAGATTTTTTTAAATTAAATTTTAAGCTGTTTTTGTAACTTTTTTAAAGTTTTCATTTAAAATAATAATTTGATGGGTATAAAATTTATATCAAGAGAAAGATCATAAAAATTCCTTTAAAATGAAATCTTTTTCCAACCTTTACCTTGATTTTCTGATTTTTGGTGAATTTTTAAAGATTAATTTTTAGAATTTAATTTATTAAATGCTGATCACGTGATTTCTTTTTCTGATACTTTAAATAAATTTATCGTCACGTGCATAACAACTAAATAGACAAAAAAATATTTTATTCTTTCTAATGCAGCAGACGATTGGATATTATCCAAAAAAAATAAATATCCCTTACGATTTTTTTATAAATATATATATATATATATATTACATCAATTATATACATTGATCGTCGCATTTATTATAAATATATATATTTATTTTTTTGGCATTAATTGCATACATTGACCGTTGTATTTAATTTGAATGTACTCCGTAGCGAAGCGCGGGTTTTCAGCTAGTTTTAAATAAATTATGAAGTACTTCATTTTAAAAATCGACTTGTTACTGTCACATTTTTCTTTGTGTTTTTTTTCAGAATAACAAGTTATGGCCATTTGTAATGCCACGCCAGAGTATTAAATATGGCTCCACCTTCATCTTTCCAATGCATCATATTTTTCAATGCAACAAGCATTAAGGTGCACTACTTATACAGCCACGTAGACAATTTTCCTGAAAATTTAGGAGACACCAGTGAGGAACAAGGTGAAAGATTTCACCAGGAAATTAAAGCTATGGAGGACCGCTACCAAGGAAAATGGGATACGCACATGATTGCAGATTACTGTTGGAGTTTAAAAAGGGGCTGTTCCAAAATACATTCCAGCATGTCACGGAAAATAAGTTTCCAAAATGTTCAGTGACTGGTTGGATTAATCGATGACTTTTTCCTCTTTCTTGCTCTTTGTAATTAGATAAATACTACTGTAATATTCTCTATCATTTTTATGTTTCTTTAACATTTAAAAATATAATAATAATAAAAAAATTCCGGGTTTAGTTTTTTAATTTGATCCATGGATTTAACTTAAAATAGTGTAACGTATATTTCATTAAAATTTCATATCTTAGAAATTTGAGATCCTAGTTCAAAACTAATGCCATATTTAAATTCAGGGCATCAAATTCATATGAAATCAGCTCCAAATACCCTGGCATCAAAACCACTGTTGCGCTGTGTAATATGAGTCATTTTTATGAATATAATACCTTTTGTTAGTATTACTTTGTGCCCCATCATAGTTGTTAAAATATGAACGGAAAAACAAAATTTACTTATCAAGGAGCTGTTTGATTTCATTGAAATCAGATAAATTATCGGAATGAAAATGAAAATTAGTTTGTCAAGTATTTTTCCTCTAAAATTTAGTTACTTTTAAGTTTAAATCATCTTTATTGTTAATTAATTTAGAAATTATTAAGAAATAAAGAAATGTGGATTTATAATATGACGTTTATTCTGGTTTTAAATAAATGGTGGAAAAGATTAGCGGTAAAAAGATTCTTTAAAACTTCTTTGTTTGGGATAAAATGTTTTCTCTGTATCAAAGTAATTTAAGTCATCAAAATTCAAGCAACGTCGCAGTCTGTAAACTTGCTGGTTGTGAAAGATTTTTAACTAGTTAATAGGGAGTAAAATACTTAGAATGCAACTCCTGACTTGGCCCTAACTTTTCTTTTAAAGACTTAAATTCAACAATTTTATCAACTAGGAGATAAATTCACTTTTAAATAGGGGGAAGTACTTATGTAAATCAAAGAAAGGTATGAAAGAGAATTTGCAAACACACACTAAAATCTATCAATCAGATTTCATTTTAGGTAGTAGTGTTAAGATGGAGGAGGTACAGCAAGGTTTCTCGAGTAAAGCTTTATTAGGACTTTGTTTATTTTGTATGAGTGTTATCAGGTATTATAAAGAATCAGAATAAAAAGAATCCGAAATGAACCATGAAATTTCGGACTCTTAATAAAATAATAAAATAAACTTCCTAATAAACTGGTAATAGAATACGTATATTATGGGATTGAGCTTCTGTTTATATAATTTGTAATAGTATAAATATTAATACTCCATAGAACCCTTGCATTTTAAAAACTCACAGACTTTTTAAAATTTTTCGGCAGCAAGCATAATTCTATCTCAAAATAGAATGGGAGAGAATATATCAGAAGAATGTGCCAAAGAAAACAAAAATGTCTAATGGGAAATGAGTTAGGCATAAATGTAAAAAATAATCTATTACAAAGATGAGCAAACCATAAATGTGCGACAGTTCAATTTATGATGAATATTCTTTCAACCGCTTCAAAACTAGCATTTCATATATTTGCATAAAAATTATACTACGTTTATTACTATATTGATAATTTTTCATTTTCATGAATATTTTGAATGTTAATTTAACTGTCCTTAAACAATTCATTTATGTAAATAGGAGAAATGTTGACCCGGGGTAGCCTATTGGTAGCGTTTTGGATTACGGTACTGAGGTTGCTCCGATCGAATCCCGGTAAGCGCTTTTCAATACCTTCGTGTCTAGGCCGGATAAGGGCACTTTAAATCTCTAGAACGAAAAATCGTTCTTTGAGGCCAGTGGGTGGGGAGAAGGTACTATCCCCCCCAGCTGTCACCCATGGGGGTGTTCGGTCAAAATTGTGGTCGCACCTGGATAAGTCGGAATCCGACCCTTGTGGTGCCATTATAAACCGGAGCCGCCCCCCTCAGACCGCAAGCCCATATGGACTTCGTTACGGCCTGGAATACGTTCTGGTCAGGGAGCATAAGCAACAACAGACAACATGTATAACAATAAATTAGATAACTCCATGTATTCTGGGGAAGTTATATAGCGGATGAGAAAAGTATTTAAGATTATAAAAAAGTTAATAAATCATTCAGTGCTGACAATAATATTTATAATGAATTATTATCCAAATTAAGAAAATTACTGAAGACTTTTATATGTAAATTTATATTACTACATTAAAATTTCCAGCTCTGCAACAAAATCTCATATATTTTCGGCCAATCTTTAAAAGCACGAATAAATTTAATCTTAGCAGTTGTATGGCTGACCATTCGTGAAATAAACTGCTCACGATCGCTTCGATTGTCTTTTCTCCGAAATGTAAGTATTTTAAACACTCCCGTAAATTCCGAACAATCTAAAAAACCCGGATAGATTCTATTAACGAGTATACCAGTTCTTTTAAACTGTTATGAGATTTTAACTCTATTGTATTTCAACTATGCTGTGATACATATTATCAAGCTACATCACTAAACTTTTAGTAATTAACCAATTTTAATTTTTTCAATTACATTTCAATCACATTATTTACAAATTGGCAGCATTTTTGTTTTTAAGAATTGTAGATACTCTTAAACGATGTCTGATATCATGCTGCTTCATCAAATGATATGGTCTGTGACATTAAGAATTCTTCATGAAAATATTTAAAGAAAAAAACAAGAACATTTTTTTCCAAACTGTGAATTTTATACTCCTTAGAAAACATTCTTGGATTTCTCTGTGTTAATAAGTATCATTACCCTATTTTGTGAATTTAATAATTCTGTGAAAAAAATTGATTGGTCACTTCTTACAAGACAGAAACAACTTCAAATATTATCTTTAAAAAATATTTCACGTGTTTTATTTTTCCTTGTTAGCTAAACAAGGTAGAACGTTTCTAACTTTCTCTGTTACCATATTTATTGTTTTCAAAAATGCTTGTTTGTGATCTTTTCTCAAAAGAGCGTAGATGAAAGGATTAAGTGCTGAAGCCAAAAACCTCAGAAGCATGGTTAGCACAACCATACTCGGAGGCAGCACCCCCGTATCTTGTGTCATGAAACTGAATTTTGCTAAAAAATAAGGACAAATACAAGAAAAATATACAAAGACTAAAACGTAGAAGCTACGCAATGTTTTCGTGTGGTCCTTGACACAAAACTGGAGGTTTCCTTGGCCTGCCACTTCCGGAAGTGAGTGGGAAACAATTTGTCTTAAATTCCTCACAGCATAAATGATAGAGATATTGCAACACAACAGAATACCTGTCGGTAACCAGAAATTAAAAAACGCAGCTAAGAAACCTTCTGAGAAATTTTTACGTGTCCATTTTGGCGAACACATTAACTCCCAGCTTTGATACGTAATTGACTCCTTATCAATAACACATGCGGGAATGATAAAACTGAATGCCCAGATGAAAACAATCATGCACCTGTAAAGAGAAGTAAATAGTTTAGAAATATTTTATGCCATTGTTGAAAGTACTTTAAAGTTATTTTATTACAGTACGTAATATAGGCCCATTAAAAGCCTGAATCAATACATTCTTTATTTTTTAACAAACAAGAAAAAAGTAACACATGCATTGGAATTTAGGATAAACTATATTCAAGTTCTCTATGGACGACTGAGCTGATAATACTCTCACAAGAACCAGATTACTAAAACACCCGACATGATGTCCTTCTGTCTAAGATAAGGTACGTAAATAATCATTATGTGAACCCAATTTAAATACAATGAAACATTAAGAGCGAATATATAAAATAAAAATTAGGATTCTAAACCGACAAATTTCGGACTGCAACTGGTAAAAAGAACTATTTAAGATACAAACGATAATACTGTCTTTGTTCAAGAATTAAAAACTAATATGTATAACAGAATTTCTTATAAGAAATTATTTTTTTCCTTCTAGAACTACAAAATCTACGTTTTAATAGATTTCAGAATTAAGGTCGTTAATGATTAAAGGGATGTACACTCATAAGAACAATGCAATTAAAGTCTTAATTTCAAGCAGTACATACACTGCGGGACATCCAAAATCCAACACCAAGAGGGAAGCAACCAAAAAGCATGAAATTTGCATCATGCGTATACCGCGATGGAATATGCAAATGATAACGATTGCAGCGCACGAGCACGTCATCGGCGACTGCAGCGCTCCTGACAAACTGTATGTAAAGAGAGGAAAGCTAGCCGTTTTGAAGAACGTAAATTGTGCTCTCGTGAGATTTTTTGTGTCTGCAGCTTCAGTATGCCTCCGAGAAAAACACGAGCATCATTCGTGCACGTTTCGGATTTCAGCCAATGCAGAATCGTCGCATAGAGATTGCTAATTATCCTTTCGAGAAATCGGTCATCGTGTCGGACGCAGCCAAATCACAGTCATGCGAAAAAGGTATCGGTAGATGAAGGAGGGAACACCTGACTGACATGAGCGATTGCAAACGTCTCCTCGCATCATTTCACGGGAAGACAGGCATATTGCTCGCATGGCCCTGATAGAGCATAGTGCCACATCCGCAATCATAGCACAACAAATACAGTCTGTAGCACAATCGGTGTCCGCACGTACATTACGACATTGCTTGAAGCACAGTGGACTGTCCACTAGGACTTACCTTTGACTTTAAACCACAGGCGTTTGCGTTTGCAATGGTGCGCTAATGCCAGAGAGGGAATTCCGAATAGCATGATACGTTTCTGCCGACGAACCACTCGTCTGCCTGAAACACCACGATGGTCGGATTAGAGTTTGGAGATACCATGGAGAGAAGATGTTCAACTGTTGTGTTATGCATCTTCATACTGGTCCTGCACCAAGTTTTATGGTGTCGGGTAGTATTGGAATCCCCTCCCCTGTACCCCTGTAGTATGCATTTCCGGTGCACTTACCAGTCGGTGCTATATCTCTGAGGTTTTGCAGCCTGTTCTCTTTCCTTAACTTCAGGGCTTGCCTGTGACCACGTTTCAACAGGATAATCCGCGACCACAGGTTGCACGCGCGGTGTGGCAGTGCTGCGGCGTGTCGCAGAGCTTATTGACAGGCGTTGAGACAACACTAACACTGATTTTCTCGTCTTCCTCACTTCAAAGAATGCTGTTTTTCCAATCAATA